>JACBKR010005000.1:0-20671 GCA_014218235.1 Colocasia esculenta
TCTTTTTGGGAAGCACACTTCCTCCTGAACACTATGGCGCGAGCTACTCTCTTTGAGGTGGCTATCCTTTTCTTCCTCATCTGTACACAACCGTATTTATAGTGGAAGACCACTGGAATATTTCTAAGAGACGTGCTTGTGCTATCCGATTCTGGACTTAGCCTTGGAGTCAGCTACTTCTTCTTGTTGTTGTGTCGACAGGCTGCACAAAGTCGGTCGGTCTGATTTTGTGAAGTCGATCGACCGATTCTTCAACCGTTCTAGCCCTAAACAGCACTGGCTAGGTCGGTTGTCCGATTCCTTCATATCGGTCATCCAATCTTTTCTTCACCAATCGGAACCTTGGTCATCAATCTATTGGCCTTCTCACCATCAATCGATTGGACTAAACATCAATAGATTGGTCCATAATCAGTTGACCAAAATCCCCAATTAGTCATCTGATTTCCTGCTTGATCATCAATCTATTAGGCCTTGTTGTTCATCAATCGATGGGATTCACATAGTCGGTCAAAACCGATTCTTAAATCGGCCATCCAATTTCGTGATCTGTCAACACCACCTTCAGAGCATGTGTCGATACCTCTTGATAATCAGTCGATCGATTTACCAAAGTCGATTGTCCGATTGTGTCAGTTCTGTAGTTCTTATTCCAGTCTTGTCTTTTTTGTTTTGTCCAGTCTTGACCTTTGAAAGGTCCCTTTCATGTACGACTTTTGACATATTTTTTTGTACACTTAACTCACAAGTTAGACCCTCAAATCAAATATGAATGAATCAAATGCTTAGATCATTAAGATAATACCAATTGGTGCTTTGTGATCTTTTCATCATAATTGAGAATAAGTGTTTTTTGTGACCATCAAATCTCCAAGTACAACAATCTCCCCCTTTTTGATGATGACAAAACCTTGTAATTTTTCACACAAACACAACATAGATGAAATATTTTTGCTTGTGACTGGCCTACATTTATGCATTATGTAGAAATACTACTCTCCATCATAAAAATGCTTATGACTCTAACTCTTCCCTTTTCTTTTGGACACAAACTCTCCCCCAAACCAATATATAAAATCTACATAATCTCTCTGCATATTCTCTCCCCCTTTTTGACAAGATCAAAAAGTGGGTGGTAATAGGGATAAGAATTGCAATTATCATAAATACAGAGTATGTGAAAAGTTCACTAAAGGGATGATGATGGGAGTGCATGCTTTAAAAGATAGCCATTTATAATCCATGTATTTACCCAAGTTCTCAACACACATTCAAAATTAAATTCTATTAGATGTGATGTGTAAGACATGATTAAAAGGCATCACGCATAATGATAAGCAGAATTTCTAATTAACACTCATGGATACTCTAAATCTTAGCTATGCATGATAGATCGTCAATTTTTGGTAGCTATCACTCTATCCTTTTTTATTATTTTAAAGCAACTGATGTCAAAAAATTTGTTTCTTTCTTTTCTTTCAATTTTGAGGAAAGTATTGTCGTTTGACGCAAGGCTTCTCACTTGTTTAGTGGAAATACCCGATTACTAAGCTCAGTTCCTCTTTTCACTTTTCAATCTTAATAGGTAGCTTTTTTCTCACGAGTTACTACAAGTTATTTTGAGCATCACAAGAATATAAGAAAAAGTTCCACCAATCATTAATGTGATATCTGTTAATCATAGTCATATGCTTAGTATGTTGGCTTCAATTTCAGATGTATTTTGAGAAACAAGTTAAATACATAACTGTTTAGCTCTCCCTTAATATATGCACACACCAAATGCAAAATTCTCCCCCTTAGTGGCTGAATTAATGCATACTAAGTCTCAAGTCAATGCAATAAAATATCAAGGGAGTATTGGGCCATAGAAAGAGTGAAGGAAGTGTCTTTACATATACTTTACATACGAGCACACAAGGGATAGACATGCAATAGACATTAAGTTCTAAGACCCATTTTGTGTTTTTAATTTTTGATTTTTTTTTTTTATAGAAGGAAAACAAAAGTACATCTTATAATCAAAATCTAAAAGAGTAAACAATAGAGCAAGAGCATACAAGAGTATTCATGGGTTACCTTGAAAGTCCAAAATAGAAGTACATGATACTCACAGAACAATTCAATGTCTTGAGTTTCACATTGATGTTCCAACTCCAAATTTCACACGACACCTGCAACCACTTAACTCAAGTGAATTTTTTTGGTACCCAAATTGTTTTGGGCCCAACAATGTTAGTCCTCGAAGGCAACAAATCCTTCCTAATCCACACCAAGTTTATTTTCTGCATGTTTTTCTTTAAAGAACAAGTATAGTTGATATGCCCATGCCCACCATAGAAATAACATGTGACATTAGAATTGTGTTCTGTGGGTTGTGGCCTATGAACAACATGATGATTAAGATGCTTTCCTTTCTCTAATTGTGCATGTTTCTTAGACTATTCAGAAATTCTAACATGATCAGATTTCTTTGAATTCATGGAATTTTATCCTGAACTGTTTTCTTAAGATGCACAAACCACTTAGCATGAGGATTCATTTGGGCAATTTTTTATTGTGATTTAGCATGAGAAGCGTTTGAAGAACTGGAAGCATGAACAAAAGATGTTACTATCTTAGACTCAAAAGATTTGATCTTTTTATTTGTAGGGGAGTAGCCTAAACCATATAGATTAGTGTTACTTAACACTAGTACTTTATTAGTTTTTGCTTCCCCTTCATGAGTCTAGAAATAGTAGACTTCAAATCATTAATAGTTTCATGCAATTTTTTGACAGAATTTTCAAATTGTTTAGCCTTTCTTCAAGTACATTGACTTAGGTTTTTCAATTCTTCATTTTTCAGATTTCAGGGATATGTTTTCCTTTTCAAACATGCTGAGTTTTTCTGAAAAACCATTATCATGAAGCATGCATTCCATTTCTTCTTCATACAATGCAATTTTGCTTTGCAAAGGTTTCTTTTTCATCATGAAAATTTTCATATTTCAGATTAAGTTCATAACATGATATGTAGGGACTTTCATTATAAAGAAAATTTTCATTTTTCATTTTTAGCCTTTTATTTTTATTTTTTTCTTTCTTGTATTTTCCATACAAGGAAGAATACATTGATTCCATCTCCTCATGGTAAAAGATTTGCGATCAGAAAGTACCTCGGGAGATTCATCTTCAATAGCCATGAGTCCATAGTCGACGTCCTTCTTTTTCTGGACAACTTCTGTTGCATGTTGTACTATGTAGATTTTGATGATCACAAAAACACTAAGTTTAATTCATGTTCTTCACCTAAGTGTTTGAATTTTTTTGTATTTGATTTGAGGGTCTAACTTGTGTGTTAAGTGTGAAGCAAAGTATGTCAAAAGTAGCACATGAAGTGGACTTCTCAGAGGTCAAGGCTTGGACAAAGCTGGAATAGAAGACTAACTTGACTTCTGCACTTTTGCAGGAAGTCGGTCGACCGACCTGAAGAACCGGTTCAACAACCTAGCCAGTACCATTAGGCATTGCAGCAGTCAGGAAATCAAACGATCGATTTTCAAGAAGAGGTCGACCGACTATGTGAATCTCCAATTGATTGATGAAGTCAAAGTCAATCGATTGAAAAGCAAGGCACAATCGATTGATGATCAAGCAGGAAATCAGATGACCGATTTGGGGATGTCGGTCCACCAATTATGAACCAATCGATTAATGTTTAGTCCAATCGAATCGATTGATGGTGAGAAGGTCAATCGATTGATGACCAAGGTTTCGATTGGTGAAGAAAATATCGGACGGCCGATATGAAGGAATCGGACGACCGACCTAGCTAGTGTTGTTTGGGGCTGGGATAGTCAAAGAATCGGTCGACCGACTTCACAAACTCGGACGACTGACTTTGTGCAGCACGTCGACACAAGAAGAAGAAGCAGGTCGACTCCAAGGCTAAGTCCAGAATTGAATGACCGACCTTGTGAAATCGGTCGACCGATTATGGCGGTGAGTTTCCTAATCTATATGGACTCTTTTCGAAAGTGGGACTCTTACCTTGATTAGCACAAGCACGTCTCTTAGAATCTTCTAGGGGTCTTCCACTAAATACGGTTGTTTATCATGATAAGGAAGAGAAGGATAGTCGCCTCCAAGAGAATAGCTCGTGCCCGGGCGTTCAGGAGAGAAGTGTGCTTCTCAGAAAGAGCCAACCAGACGTATGAAGAACAAGTCTTCATTATTTAGAAGACTTCCAGATGTTCCAAGAAAGTGTTCTTCATCAGAAAGGCATGGACTTGGTGTTGCTTCGTGCAAGACTCTATTCTGAAGTGTTCTACATCGGCCAATTCTTCACTGTTACATCGTCGGGTAAAGATGACTACAAAGGCCGAACTTTTGGGACAGGAGAACTCTACACCTTACTTATTTAGATCATTGTCTCTCTTGTCCATACCTTTCTTTCATTCTTCTTTGAACTCTGAACATCATCATGTGTGTGTGTGTGTGGTGCTCGGTTTGTAAGCACGTTGTAGGTGTGTAGTGCATGTGCACATACACATCGGGTTATCTCATCTCGGGAAATGAGGTAAGGTTTGTGTTGTCTCCGGAAACAACCTTATGTGGGGGTTTTTCGACTTGTACCCAGGAAACAAGTTAGTGAAAATCCTCACAGGGGTGTGGGGTAGTGGACATAGGCGCACACGGGGGTGTGTTTGCTGAACCACTCTAAATCCTGCGTGTACTTTGTGGTTTGATCCATCTCTCCTATCTCCATTCTATACACGTTAGTGTAATCACAAGGAACGTGATCCTCAAAACACACAAGAAGATATTATTATATGATGATGTGATCGCCACCTAGCATGTTGTCTAAAATATAAGCAATAATAGAAGGCTAACGTACTAGGAAAGGGAGAGAGAGAAGGCCACTTATTGTTGTCACGATACTAAGTTTGTCGCGACAGTTCGACTGGTCGCGTTCTTGTTGTCATGACTAGATAGGGTCGACACCTTCTCAGAAGGGACGCGGGAGTGTAGGCGGACCTCCTTCCCTTCCTCCGACCGGCCAGAGGAGGAGAGCTCCTCGTCTGCTCTTCTTTGGGAACCTGCCAAAACAAAGAAACAAGAAAAGAACAACCTATTAGACAACTCATAAGTGAATCATCCACACAAAGTAAAGAGAAGATGGGAAGCATGGAGGGAACGAACCTGGGGTGTGTTTTGGAAACCCTGGGGGTGTGGAAAACGTGGGTGTGTGATAGTGCACTATCTAAGTGAAATAAGCAAAATGCATGAAAGGAAAATGAGAGGGAAAGAAAGAAGAAGGGCCCAAAAGGGGTGACTCCCTGGCTGAGGAGAGATCTTCAGGTCATGCAGAAACCCTTGTTGATGTAGGAAGCCACCTCCAGGCCGCCAAGCTTCAGATATGGAAGAAAATGGAGTGACTTGATAAGAAAATGAGTGGAAATGAGGAGAAATGGGAGGGATGTGAGCTAAGGGAAGGCTCTGGAAAGAAATGGACAGCACTTCTTGTACTATGGGGGTCTTACCTCATTCAGAAGAGAGTGGGTTGCTTATAAAGAAAGGAGAGAAACTACCTCATCCATAAGTGATAATGGCCCATGAAAATGATAAAAACTCAAGTAAATCTGCATGGAAAGAGTCATAAGAGAGTTCTAGGGTAGGATAGAACCTCCATCCGTGGTTGGGGCCATTCCAAGGTTGTTGGAGATGAAGATAGATCCAAAAACGGATAGAAGGGAGATGGTTGCGGAGCCAGCCATGCAGAAGCATGTCGCAATGGATCGTGGAGGCGCGACATGGGATGTCTCGACGGCCATGGTGGTTGCAACTCTAAAGGCACGTGAATGGATATGCATGGGCTGTCACGACGGCATTATCGGATGCGGCAAAGACAGTAACGTGACGCAACGACCTGTCGTGTTAAGGATAATTGATTATTTAAGGATCATAATCGATCATTTGATACTAATGTGACGCCCATGACTGTCGCATTAAGGTCTGATAGTTGAAACCCTAAAACAAGGACTCTGAAGTGATATTTGGACGAGGTAAGCTGAGAATTGGGCTTAAATAGGCTCAAAAAAGGTAACAAATAGGCTCAAGATGAGTGACAAACTTAGGGCACACTAAGAGAGCAAGAAATATGGTTCGACTCATAGGCCAGAATTGGGTGTCTACATATTTCCCCTCGTTGGCTTCCACTTTGCAAGGGAATGGAGCGGAAGTGTAGCGGAGGTGTCATGGAATGACGGTGAAGCGAAAGTGACGTGGAGTGAGCTGAAAATATAGGAGCCAAGATAAAGAGAGACACGATCTGACCAACAAACAATAGAAATCTTCTTGAAAGCCCCGGTTAGCTGCTCAAGATAGGAAGTAAGGAAAACACAAGTCTGGACGATAAGGAAAAGATAAAAAGAATGATCAACCCCTCGATTGAGAGGTACCCTAGCCGATTGGCCTACAAGTTTCACCTTGGAGGGACATGTGCGTGCTAAGCAGGTAACAATGACTCAAAACCTGGGAGCGTTTCGTAATCAAAACGGATCAAAAGGAATTTGGATGAAAATTGGATAGAGAATCCATACAGGGAAATACTTGACAAACTGGCAAGAGCAACTTGCTCGGAGGTAAACTTTCTGATTATAAGTGGAATGAATTTCTTGTTCCAAAATGAAGAACAGTTGGGCATTCTTCAAGAACCCTTTATCAGCCAAGGATGAGTCGTGATAGCTCAAAGACCTACATGATGCATGCTGGGCTAAAAGAAAGAAATCATAAAATCAAATGCAAAGAAAGGAGAAAAATAGAAAATAGATCAAGGATAATATTGTTAAGTCAATGGGAATGGGTCGAGAATCATCCTGTAACTGCTGTGCAAGAGAGAGCCCTTCATCCCCAAACTTATTCAACTTAACGATTTGTCTAACGATTAACAATGTACACCTAGATCATCACTTTTTGGTGAAGGGAACTCAGATCTCAGAGCACATTGAGAACTAGTCGGTCCTTGAAATGATATAATAATAAGTTAACATATAGTAATACAATGGATAAGGATAGAGAAATCATACTTGAGCTTACCTGTGAAGCTCCATTTTTGTGATTTTTTATTATTTTTTTGTATTTTTGTTTTGAATTTTTTTATAATAAACAAATGAAAGTCTGACTGAAAGTATGGGAAATATGTACAAAACACAACATCAGCACAAGAGTAGCATAGGAGATCAGACATAGCCAAGGAAAACACAATATGCCCTATCGCGATGCCTCTGAGGGTCTCAACAGTGTCGCGACACCTCTGAGGGTCGCGACCAAGTCACGTCGCATCGGGGTGTCGCGACATTGTTCTGTGCGCTAGACCCCGAATCTGACCCTATATCTATCCTAAGGGCAATCCTAACACTAATAGGACCCCTAAACCTAATCCTAATGGTAACTTGACCTCTAGACACGACCTAGAGTGCGATTAGTCTCTCCTAGAGATCTATAAATAGGGGTGGAGGCTTAAATTTATAGCTCATCTCTCCTCTCCTCAACTCTTCTTGCTTGTCTCTCTCTCCAAGCCATGAAAGATCTTTTGGTGCTCTCCAAGCCAACCCAAGCCCTATGGTGGTCTCTGGCTAGCCAAGACCGCCTATGAAGAGTTGTTGTGCCTCACCTTCATCCCAGGTCACATAAGCACCAGCATGATGGGCAGGTATGTGTTGTCTTCTAGTTCTTCTCTCTCTTATTCTTCTTCTCTTCATATACCATATTCTTCTTCTTCTTAGATCCTCTTGGGCTCATGCCGCTACTCCAAGATCAATTGGTTGGAGCCCAAGATCAAAGCTCTTCCACTAGCATCCATCAACCTTCTACGTGAATGGAACTTAACCACTGTGTTGGTGCTAGCCAGAATTATCATAAAATTGTACATATCTGGGATAGCTTGATAGCGCTAGTGGAGCTGTGGCACCCTCAGACCCATACATTCATCTTCCTAACATTTGAAGTGACCATTTTATTGGAAGCATTGGAGATTATGCTCGGCCTCCCTAAGGACAAGAAAGGGACAGAGCATCTCATCTGCCATATTATTGCTCTCATTGACTTATGGGCCATTCTTAGGGAGATTACAACCAAACATGGGATCTTCAATGCATGACAAGCCCATTTTATATCCATTTGATCCCTCTTTCTCAGTGGATTGTCTCCCATTGTAGAAACAAGAGTGGGAATATCTCGCCATTGCCAAGGCTGCCGCAATCTGCATATGTGGCGTCATACTCTTCCCAACACAGGATCTCTTCTATAACAGCTAAATTGAGCATCATCTGCAACGTATGGAAAGGTTTTTCCATCTCTCAATCTGTCCTTGGCTATCTGTATGCTAGCCTTACCTCTACAACCACTAGAGGACCTCTTTACAACTCTGTGATCGCCTTGGAGTGTTGCATGGGCATGAGGATCTACTTCAAGGCGATAGATGACACCTCTGTCAAGTGCCTAAGCTTGACCCATCACCCTCTCTCCTTCGTCGGTGCTCCATTACACATTACTACTCAGTCTGGTGCAAGACCGCAGCGGTGAAGAGCTTGAAGGACTAGAGATTGTACTTGAACATGCTGCAGATGGAGCAATTTAACATGCGGTCTTCCTTCCTCCATGACAAGATCATCAGGTTGGGTCAACGAGCTGGCCTGGACCTACTGTTGATAGGGGTAGTTAGGATATGAAAAGATTGTTTATTGAGCTTTGATTGAGTGCAGACTATTGTTCGCCTTAAGGTATGGCGCAAGTTGACCTAGAGGGGGGGTGAATGTTTTCTGATTTCTGTAAATATAAACTTAAACACAAAAAATTATCACTTAAAAGTTTGGTTAGTTTAGTGTGAAGAGTAGCAGTGTGGAAGCAAGTAAACAATCACACAAAGGACACAAGGAATTTAACCTGGTTCGGCCCTTCCCCACTGGAAGTCCTACGTCCAGTCCCCAAGCAACTCTTGGGATTTCACTAACCAAGGGTACAGTCCCCCTTATGGACCTTACACCCAGCACCCCAGCTGGTCTTCTTCTCTTTCCCGGGCAAGAAGGCAGCCCACTTCTTTTACAGGTCAAGAAGCCAACCTCCTGGTATAAACCCCAGTTTAGTTCAGCTAGACACAAACCCCTAGCTGGGTTATCTACTGTATACAGTCCTACAGCTGGACAGAAATCTTTCTTAGAAAAGGAAGAACAGTGCTGAGAGTTTTACAAGAATGGCATCTACCCAAAAAGCTCTCAGCAAAAACTCTCCCCCAAGTTTACAATGAGCACAGGGAGAATGAAGAGAGAAGGAAGAAAGGAAGCTTGAAGGCTTGAATGCTTGAGATACTTTTGATTGCTTCTTCTTCTTGGCTCAGGCTCTTTCTCTCTTTCTTTTGAGTGTATGTGGCGTTGAGGTTTTTCACTTGGATGTAAACTCCTTCAAAGATATTCAGGAAGGCTCTCCCCTTGTTCTTCAGCCAAGCTTCTTCTTTTATATGAGCAATTTGAATAGATCCGTTGAAGTCTTAGCCGTTGCTCATCTTCTGTCTTAATCTACCTCTGGTGGTCTTCGAGGTCTGTAAGCATAGAAGATAGTGTTAGCATAAAAGAGTGTTTTATGATAAATGGTGCATAGTACTATTCTTCTGCTAACACACTGAAAATAGTAGGTCATATCTTTTTCTGACAAGACTATGAAATACGCATGCAGCTTTTTGTCAGAAGATATTTGACTTTATATTGACCGCCAAGATCACTTCAGAAGATTATAAGAAATCTATGTTTAAAGCGAAGTGAATCGTTGTGAGAATGACTTATCAAATTGTTATAGTTATAAGACTTAACAAATCGTTATGAATGGTAAGTTGTTTGTAAGTCTTAAAGAATCGTTATGAAACTTAACAACTCGATGTGCAAATCGTTATGCAAGCAAATCGTTATGATCCTTAAGAAAACGATGTAAACAAATCGTTGTGAGAATGACTTATCAAATTGTTATAGTTATAAGACTTAACAAATCATTATGAATGGTAAGTTGTTTGTAAGTCTAAAGAATCGTTATGAAACTTAACAACTCGATGTGCAATCGTTATGCAAGCAAATCGTTATGATCCTTAAGAAAACGATGTAAACAAATCGTTGTGAGAGCAAATCGTTATGTAACTTATCAAATCGTTATGCAAATGAGTGAATCAATGTGTATACACAAATCGTTATATGAAAGTGAATGAATCGTTACAAGAGAATCGATGTGAACGAATTGTTGTTTTACTTATCGAGTCGATGAGCAAATCGTTTATGATCACTTAAGAAAATCGATGTGACCAAGGAAATCGTTGCGCTCACTTATCAAATCGTTATGAGCCTTAACGAATTGTTCTGAGATCGATTTCTTAACAAATCGTTATGACCACTTAGCGAATCGTTCTGAGATCGATTTCTTAACAAATCGTTATGACCACTTAGCGAATCGTTCTGAGATCGATTTCTTAACAAATTGTTATGGCCACTTAGCGAATCGTTATAGCGCTTATTAATTTGGCACTTGAACTGAAATCGATGTATATAGATTAGACATCGATTTTATCATTTTAGTGCGCCATATTGCATCAATGTGAGACTCAGCATTTTGCTATGAGATTGATGCGACCCAGATGAAACATGATATTCAATGAGACTTATCATCTGTTAATGGGATTGATGCAACTCAGATGAAACAACAATATTTATGAACACCTATATTTTGTTATCTCCGCAATACCAAGATAATATATTTTGTTATTACCTAAATGCATCATATATTTTGTTATCACCAAAATGTCAAGATCACAGATAACCATAGAGTGGTTTAACAATCTCCCCCTTTTTGGTGATGACAAAATTTATGCGAATTTTTTGAAATGAATTTAAAACAAGATTTAAGCAAAAAATGCAGAAAATAATGCAGAAAATTCATAGAGCATACTTACTCTCCCCCTTTTTGTCAATAATCCAAACAGGAAAGGTCTTACAAATCTCCTTCCTTTTGAGATAATTTCTTACCATTGAGGGGTTCAACAATAGATATTCAATAGAGAATAACTCCCTCTTAATCTGTGCTCCCCCTAAGCATGAGACTCCCCCTTAATGTGAGGCAAGTCAGATCTTGTTGCTCTTGACCTTTGACATGTTTGTCAAGTCTTCAGAATCATTGCCTGCATTTATCTTAAACAAAAACTTGCAAACATTGTTAGTAGTAACATAAACACATTCAATCCTTGTGACTACTTTCTCTTCAGATATGGTATGAATGAAGAGTCTGCAGTCATCCTTGCCTTGAGCATCCTTGATCCTAATGCTCCAAGGCCACCCTGCATATAACTTATTCAAAAATGGGTACCCAAGACTTTTTGGGTCCTTGATGGTTAGATACATGAAGATAATCTTTAGGAATCCAAACTAAGTGTCTTGTTGTGTAGGTGTTTACTGTGTGTCCTAGTTTATTACAATGAGAACAACAATGAATATAATCTATTTTGCAGTTCTTATTATTTTTATGATGTCTGTTTAGGACATAATTTTTGGAAACATTTTCTTTTACAGGATCTTTTTCTGAGGCAACTTAGTTTCTTTTACAAATTTTGGTAATGGATATTTACCTGGAATTGTGGCTTGTTTTTCTTTTTCTGGAGGTGTATAACCAAGCCCTTGTTTGTCATTTCTAGATTTTGATCCCTTTAAGCATAGGGCTAGAGATATTTTCCTTTAGTTAATTTCCTAACTGATTCTTTTAAATAAAGATTTTCTTCAGTTAGAGTTTTTAATTTTTCTTCTAACTCTAACTTCTCATTATTCTTAATTTTTAAATCTTCATTTAAAAGATATTATTATCTTTACTGTCCTTTAATTGTTTTTCTAGTTATTCCAATTCGGATTTAAGATCAGAATTGGTGTTTTCCAAGCAGGTAGTGTTGTTTTTCAATCTTTTAGTTCTTTTACAACACCCTTATGTTTTTCATATAGTTCATTAAAACATGATCTAAATCTTCAGATTCTGATCCTGAATCTGTGCAAGAATCAAAAATGAGTTAGAATGTACCTCATCTAGTCCTACCATGAGGGCTAGATTTACCTGCTCTTTCTCTGATTCTGAGCTTGATGATTCTGAGCATGTGGTTTCTTCATTTTCCCAGCAGCCGCCATGGCTTTTCTTTTGAATTTCTTGTGCTTCATTTTGGACTTTTCTGTTGACCATTCTTCTTTAGTCTAGGACAATCTGGTCTTAGATGTCCAGGTTTTCTGCATTCGTAGCAGACTGGTTCTTTCTCCTTTTTCTCCTTTCTTTGGGTCCTTCTTGATCCATTTTTCTTCTTCTTTAAAATCTTCTGAAGCTTGGACAATACTTCATCAACGTTGTTGTCTTCAGAATCTGCATCTTGGGAGCTAGAAGAAGAGGTGGAAGGAGCAGCTACAACTTTAAGAGCATTAGTACATTTTTTCTTTGATGAGCTTTCAGATAGTCGCTCCACATTAATTTCATGTGCCATGAGAGAACCTATTAATTATAAATTGACAATTTGGTTAAGTCATGGGCTTCTTCAATAGCGGTTACTTTAGGTGTCCATGAAGCAGTTAAAGATCTAAGTATTTTTCTGACAGTTTCTTCATTAGTAAGAATTTTACCAAGTGAATTTAGGCCTAATACTATGCTTGAAAATCTATTATATATAGTAGTAATATTCTCATTTGGAAGCATTTTAAATTGCTCATATTGAGAGATAAGAATATCTATCCTAGTTTGTTTTACTTTATCTGTTCCTTCATAAGTTATCTGCAATTTATCTCAAATTTCTTTAGCAGATTTACATGCAGATACTCTACTAAATTCCTTTTTAGATAAAGCACAACATAAGTAATTTTTTGCTTTAAAATTTAGAGATAGCTTACTTTTATCAGCAGGTGTAATGGCAGTAGTGCCTTCAATAGGAACAATAACAAAGTCTCCTACCTCAATTAGCTGCCACAGATCAAAGTCTGTGCCTCGAATGAAGCATTCCATTCTCATCTTCCAGTATTGGTAGTCTTCTCCATCGAAGAATGGAGGTCTTGTGACTGATTGCCCTTCAGCATATCCTTGAGCTGCCATGGATCTTTGCTCTAAGATCGTGGATCTTCTTGAAAGTTCAGAGACCCGCTCTGATACCACTTGTTGTTCGCCATAAGGTATGGCAGCAAGTTGACCTAGAGGGGGGGGTGAATAGGTTTTCTGATTTTTGTAAATATAAACTTAAACACAGAAAAAGAAAATTATCACATAAAAGTTTGGTTAGTTTGTGTGATAAAGAGTAGCAGTGCGGAACCAAGTAAACAATCACACAAAGGACACAAGGAATTTATCATGGTTCGGCCCTTCCCACATGGAAGTCCTACGTCCAGTCCCCAAGCAAACTCTTGGGATTCACTAACCAAGGGTACAGTCCCCCTTATGGACCTTACACCCAGCACCCCAGCTGGTCTTCTTCTTTTCCCGGGCAAGAAGGCTGCCCACTTCTTTTTCAGGTCAAGAAACCAACCTCCTGGTACAAACCCCAGTTTGGTTCAGCTAGACACAAACCCCTAGCTGGGTTATCTACTGTATACAGTCCTACAGCTGGACAGAAATCTTTTTAGAAAAGAAGAACAGTGCTGAGAGTTCTACAAGAATGGCATCTACCCAAAAAGCTCTCAGCAAAAACTCTCCCCCAATTTACAATGAGCACAGGGAGAATGAAGAGAGAAGGAAGAAAGGAAGCTTGAAGGCTTGAATGCTTGAGATACTTTTGATTGCTTCTTCTTCTTGGCTCAGGCTCTTTCTCTCTTCTTTTGAGTGTATGTGGCGTTGAGGATTCTCACTTGGATGTACACTCCTTCAAAGATATTCAGGAAGGCTCTCCCCTTGTTCTTCAACCAAGCTTCTTCTTTTATATGAGCAATTTGAATAGATCCGTTGAAGTCCTAGCTGTTGCTCATCTTCTGTCTTAATCTATACTTTGGTGGTCTTCGAGGTCTGTAAGCATAGAAGATAGTGTTAGCATAAAAGAGTGTTTTATGATAAATGGTGCATAGTACTGTTCTTCTGCTAACACACTGAAAATAGTAGGTCATATCTTTTTTTGACAAGACTCTGAATACGCATGTAGCTTTTTGTCAGAAGATATTTGACTTTATATTGACCGCCAAGATCACTTCAGAGATTATAAGAATCTATGTTAAAGCGAAGTGAATCGTTGTGAGAATGACTTATCAAATTGTTATAGTTTAAGACTTAACAAATCGTTATGAATGGTAAAGTGTTTGTAAGTCTTAAAGAATCATTATGAAACTTAACAACTCGATGTGCAAATCGTTATGCAAGCAAATCGTTATGATCCTAAGAAAACGATGTAAACAAATCGTTGTGAGAATGACTTATCAAATTGTTATAGTTATAAGACTTAACAAATCGTTATGAATGGTAAGTGGTTGTAAGTCTTAAAGAATCGTTATGAAACTTAACAACTCGATGTGAAATCGTTATGCAAGCAAATCGTTATGATCCTTAGAAAACGATGTAAACAAATCGTTGTGAGAGCAAATCGTTATGTAACTTATCAAATCATTATGCAAATGAGTGAATCGATGCGTATACACAAATCGTTATATGAAAGTGAACGAATCGTTACAAGAGAATCGATGTGAACGAATCGTTGTTTTACTTATCGAGTCGATGAGCAAATCATTTATGATCACTTAAGAAAATCGATGTGACCAAGGAAATCGTTGCGCTCACTTATCAAATCGTTATGAGCCTTAACGAATCATTCTGAGATCGATTTCTTAACAAATCGTTATGACCACTTAGCGATCGTTCTGAGATCGATTTATTAACAATTGTTATGGCCACTTAGCGAATCGTTATAGCGCTTATTAATTTGGCACTTGAACTGAAATCGATGTATATAGATTAGACATCGATTTTATCATTTTAGTGTGTCATATGCATCAATGTGAGACTCAGCATTTTTCTATGAGATTGATGCGACCCAGATGAAACATGATATTCAATGAGACTTATCATCTGTTAATGGGATTGATGCAACTCAGATGAAACAACAATATTTATGAACACCTATATTTTGTTATCTTTGCAATACCAATATAATATATTTTTGTTATTACCTAAATGCATCATATATTTGTTATCACCAAAATGCCAAGATCACAGATAACCATAGAGTGGTTCAACACAGACATGATTGGAGATTGTATTAGGAGCATTTGAAGTAATAAAATTGAATTTTCTTCACTATTTTGTACACATGAGCGATTTCGCGACAGCTCTAGCCGTCACCTTAATGTCGCGACGCCTACAAAGGTGCAACATTGTCACGACTAGGTAGGTGTCGCGACCTTAGGCGTCATCTATGATGGTCGCGACTCTACTCGAGAGTCCAAAAACGCAATGGCCCCCTCTTTCTCCCTTTTCGCACTCAAAACACCTCTCTTTCTCTCCGGCGATCTCTCTCTTTGCTCCTCTCTTTCTCTCTACCCTCCTTCACTTTCTCTTGCTCTCTCTCACCCATGGAAGGAGGAAATGACAAAGGGGGCTCCCACGGCGGTGAAAGGGGGAAACGGCTGGCGACAAGGAGCGTGGTTCGGCGCCAGGAGGAGGTGGCTCCAGCGGCCAAGGAGGTGATGGAGGTGGAGATGACGGAGGAAGGGGCACCGGCGGTGGATATGGAGGCGGCCACCAAAGCTCGGAGGATGCGATGAAGAAGGTGAGTCCCCAATGCCCAAACCTTTCAATTTCAAGTGGATTGTGTGTGATGAGGCCCTATTGAGCGCATATGTAGGGAAAAATGCCCAAAAGAACCGTCGTTGGAGAGGGATTGCTTTGGTTGGTGGGTCGACTGAGAGCACGACGGCCTGCCCCATCGCGACAATGTTATCACGGCATGGTCAGAGGTCGCGACAATGTCGCGACCCATCTGGGTGTCGCCATAAGGTTGCGACCCATCAGGGCGTCGCGACAGGGTCAGGATTGCTTGATTTCTAACCAGTTTGCTTCCTTTTGTGCTTTGCAGGGCGAGATGAGGGCCGGGGTTCCTGGTTGCTGGTACTGGCTGTGTTCCTGGCCCTCCCTCTGTTCCAGAGGGACAGGCTAAAGGAGAGGGTTTCAGGGAGGTACTCCGCATGGAGCGGATGAGAGCAAATGCCCCACTAACTCAGGCTTTGAAGAGCCGATGGGACGCAGAGGCGACTGCCTTTGTGTTCCCATGGAGACATATGATCCCCGATCTAGAGGATGTCAGTAGGATCACCGGGTTGAGGGTGTATGGGCGCCCGGTGAGTGGGTTCACCTATCCATGCTACAGGGAGGTGGCCTAGAGGCTGTTAGACTTGACTATCAGTCGCTGGTCGTCCTTGGTCCCTATGGTAGACTTGGAGGAGAGTCTAGGACTTAGACAGACCAGACGAGAGGTAGGAGAGACCCAGGATGAGCCCCTGGACAAGCTGGTCAGGGGTTGCAGGTAGACCCTAGCTAGTGAGTCGGGACCTCAAGCCGACATGGACCTACGTCGCTTCCTCACATTCTGTAGCACCCCGGGAATTTTAATTACATAAAAATTCAAAATAAATGGAAATAAATAATTTCCATAATATCAGAGTATTTAAACATACGTATCATTATCATATGTGCTAAAACAACGGAAAACTTCGTAAAAATTATAAATCGACCCCAAACATTATTATTAAATGTTTCACAAAGAAATTGTGCCAAGAAAAAATCGGATTAGCCAAGTTTAAAGTGTTTCACGACTTATTATCGTAATTCATGAATAAGTCGAAAAATCATTATTACACGTACTTGGATGAGTCATAAAATAAATAAAAATCATATACGGACTTCAAATAATATCCTCTAATGACCAATCAAGGAATTTGGGTCAATAAAAATCATTTGGGCTATGTTTAAGAGTTATTGTGACCGATTACCCAAATTAGGAAACAAGTCGGAAAACCGTTAACACAGAAATACGACGCAACCATAAATTAAATAAAAATTGGTGAGACTTCTAATATTATATATTAATGACCCAATAGTATAATTGGCCAATGGACATCATATGGCCCAAAAATCAAATGAAGCAAGAAAATGCATAGAAATTCGCAACTTTAAATAAGCTGAAATTAGAAAGAGGTAATTAGAGTTGAATTGGGAAGAGATCTTACATTCTTGGCAACCCAATTCGTGCTTAACTATGGTGGGAGGTTTCATAAAGCCTCACACACTCAAAGGAGGAAGAAATCCTCAAAATAGGAAACTAGTATGTCAAAACCGCAACTCTTCTTCCTAGTTACAATAGGACTCCTAAACACCATGGATGCTTAAATACTCTTCACCAAACCCTTGGGGATGAGTTTACATCTTGTTGGGGTCATGTGGAGGAGTTCTGGGCAGCTGGGGAGCAGGAGATCGTCCACACCAAGCCGTTCTTCTTCCACTTCTCGTCTGCTGCGACCTACACAAACCGTCCACTTGAAGTCAACCAAGGTGAGTCAAACCATAACCAAACCTTGCAAGGCCTATACCCCTGGAAAGAGAGTCGAGTCTACGTTCTAACCCAAGTGGAATGCCCAAATTCCATGCAGTTTACATGGAGTTTAAGCGTTTTCCTCCAAGTGGTCTGAACACGGGTTTTCTGGAAAATGGACTTCTTCAACCCAGAAGGTAGGTTTTCTCGGGCCAAACCTTAACATATCCTATATCAATGTGTAGATCATCAAGTTAAATTTCGTTTCCCACTGGTTTCATCGAATGTCAATGAGTACATTTTGAATTATAAGCGTTTTGCCAAAGTCGCGCACTGTTAGGGCTTTTCTCGTTCTTTATATGTTGCATGTGATTCAAGACCAAATTAGAGCAAACCGAAAACATGAACGTTTTTTACTAGTTGTCCTCGTCATGTCTTGTGTTGAACATTTTGTCTAAATGTCAATAGTTAGAGAGTTATAAGCGTGGCAAGAGGGTCGCTGCATGATACTACGTTTTTGGGTTGCACTTGGCTTTTACGTTTGTGTTTGACTTAATTAAGGCCTATTGAAACCATCATTGTTTTTTAAATCCGATTTACTGGAAGCACCCTTGCATGTCTAGGTTGGTTTGAAACTAGTTTCGTGATTTTTCATTCACTGTACAATTTGTTCTTAATTTTAGAACAATCCTATGTCAAAACAGGGAAAGTCTGGTCCGCAATCCAAAGCACTGTCCTTTCTCTATTGGATTCAGGCGCAGACCCTGTGAACGCGGTGGCCTGATAGGCTGCATTCTGAGGTTTGTCGCGATAGCAAACCCGTAGCGTTCTGAACACGACGAGCGCCCCGTCGCTATCTCTCTACCTGTTCTGACTACCTTGTCGCGTTCTTCACATCCCCTTGTCGTGTTCTGTCCTGACCCCGTCGCGACCCTTACTGCGGTGCGTCGCGACCTCAGTATTTTGCCTGAAACCCCACTTATTTTTCTTGCAAATCTTACCGCTATACCTGAGGTCTGTTTAAATATGATATTTAGCGTGTAATTCACATGTCTTAGGTCTGATCATTACATGATGTCTACTTAATGGCTTAAAAGTGTTTAACACAATATAAAAAAGTCTTAATTACATGAAGATTATTCTAATTGCTTTCTTAATGATATGTTCATTCATGAAACTTATGATTTGCTCTTGTTACTATTCTAGCTTAATTAAAATGATAACTATTATCTTAAATCTTGCAAACCCATGTGTAGTTAAATGCATTGTTCATTGCATGCCATCATGTTAAGTGTTTTCCGCAAGTTTGAGATCGATGGAATGTGAATTGAGATGCGTACATCACTACACACTTGCATCTAGGCAGCCCTTTCTTGGGAATTTGGAAGCTCTCTACCAGTCATTCCGAATCGGTAGACTAGCAACCTTTTCTCCAAGGCCTCCGTAAATCTCCTCTGACCATGGATTCCCACATGGCCGACGAGTTGGTTGTACCATTGAAATTCCCTGGAGATAGTGTGCACTTCCTTTCTCTTCTTGTTCTCGTGAGTGTGTTTTACAATCTAGACTAAAGCCATTAATGTAAAGATTGAACTAAAGTATAATTGTACCGTTATGCTGCCGAATTTATCTCTTGACCATTGTTATCATGAAATCATGTTCAATTACTTATTACTAGTTCTCATCATCATCATGAACATGACATTACACGTGCTTACTTATTGAAACTCTCATTGGCCATTATTAATGACTGTGGGTATCTACATTTAAAATTTAAGTGAGATGCTGACTGGGCACGGCGAGTGTCCAGGGCTCCAGTCTAGCCCAATGACGGAGAGTCATAATATACTGTTAACCATGGGGTATAATGATTACTGGCGTTGCATCTGCGCTGGGAGTCGTGCGTGCCTGTTGAATGATAGATACAATAACCACATACACGTGTCCTAGTGTACATTCTTGATGGATCTTTTCTTGGTGTATATTAGTGTCTTCATGCCTGATTATGAATCGTGTTAAAAGTTCATGCTCGTGCGTGCTTGCTTGCTTGCGTGATATGGCCATCCTGCATTAATGCAAATAGTGATATCTTGCGTTCTTGAAAGCTATTGACATCAAGTGAAATCTTGCGTGCTTGTACAAAGTGATCTATTGCTAGTTCTATCTTGTCATCCTGTTCAAAATCTGTTCTATCATGATCACTCTATCTAGCTTGTCCATGTTCATGTTTAATGAGTTTTATTCGCACATGCATATCATGACATTCATCGTGCTTACCTAGTTCTAAAATGTGAATCACTTATATCATTGCCGCACATTGAGATATAAATCCTACTGGGCTAGTTTGCGCATCCCCTACTTTTACCCAATCTAGGTGACTATGAAGTTCAAGAGGAAGAGAAAGTCGAGGATGGGAATGCGTCCGAGTGATGAGCGTTCCATTATGAGTCTATCTATAGTTAGTTATTTTAAGTGTTAGAACAATGTAGTAGGAAGTGAGGTATTATGTTTTTTTCTTTTATTGAATCTTAGTCCTGTAATAGTTCCATTTGAATACAATGAGTTGAGATTTGAATAAAGATTAGTTGAGTTCAATATTGGGCCCTATGATGATGTATGTTGTTATACATTTAGTGCGTGCTAGCTAGAGGCTTATTTGCCGACTGTTCACGTCTAGGGATGTCGACTCGAATTATTCCGCATTATTATTAATATCTGATGTGTAACGCTCGGGACGTGACACATTCTTTCTTGGTAGACTTATATTTGCTACGAGGGGCGACGCAGTCCACTGTCAATTCCTGCCAGTGCTAGAGGATCTAGATCGGGTAGGGGACTACACCTGGGGTGCTGCACTTCTAGCACATCAGTTTGACAACTTGGGGACCTCCGAATGGGAAGGTCTGCCTCCGAGCGAGTTGTTCCTGGCTAGTTTGTCAAGAATTTCCCTGTCTAGATTCTCTATATGATTTTCATCCTTATTCCTTTTGATCCATTTTTGTTGCGAACCACTCCCAGGACAGAGTCTGAGTTACCTGCCTGGCACGCACATGTCCCTCCAAAACGAAACCTGCAGGCCAATCGGCTAGGGTACCTCTCAATCGCGGGTTGATCATCCTTTTCTTTCTTCCTTCTC
>JACBKR010005001.1:0-20672 GCA_014218235.1 Colocasia esculenta
ACGGAGGCGATGTACCATGACATCAGGAGAATGCTTGGTAGCTCATCATCAGACACGCGAACACATCCAAATTGGCTAACAGGAAAGTCCTGTAGCGCTGCTGTTCGGAGTCCGTTAGCAGAGCGCCAATGTAAATGTGACGGAACGCCTCGGCCAAGCCCGTTATACGATAACGTACTTGAACCGAGTTCGCCTCCCGCGAACGGGCCGAAGCCTCGCTAGGGATACCAAACCACAGTCCGTGTAAACACAAAGGAACACACCACATTTTATATATATATTTCACAAGTTTACATAGCCATTTCCACAAGACTGAAAGAAAGTACAAGAGCCTGGGGCATACCCCGAGGTACAACTGAAGAAAGTAAACAAACTAGCTACACTACTACTGCTACAACACTACACAAACGAGACTACACTGTTGGAGCTGCTTCTACACAGCTGGAGGTACCGACCCTGCACTGCTACAGTGCGGTTCTGAACTGGACGACGTCGTGAAACGTCCTCCTCGCCTACACCTGTGGGGGTAGGGGTGAGCCTCGCTAGTCACTGGATCAGTAGGGAACTCCCCCAACACCGAGCAAAAAACTAAACCACATGTACGAAAGCAGTATACAGTACCAATAATTTATAGAACAGCTAAGCAAGATATATAGCTAAAACTAAAGTACCACCGTCTGCCGACTACATAAAACAACTGTAATAATAAATGGCAAACCAGTACAAATGTACGAGCTAAAGTAGATACGGCCAAACACGAGCCACGTGAACTGGTTCGCGACACCAGAAACTGACTCAGACAAGCTAACACAGGTCTACCTCTCAGTCTCGCAGCCACGGACGAAAGGTCCAGCTGCCGCTCAACGTGAAAAGGTCAAGCAACTGTGGAGACCAACTAAACACCACCATGCGGACCACACGGTCACATGCCCATGCCTGACACCTCAGAGACCCTGGCCTGGCTCGCTAGAGTGAGGCACTGGAAAAGGACTAGCTGGGGACCAGTGTCGACTACTGGTGTCCGTACCCCCAACTACGAGCGCGCTACAAGTGACTAAGACAAAAACAAGTGTCACTGTCCCACTGTCGTCTTTCCCTCAGCGGGACGTACAACCTCAAACACATGAGTGAGGGTGTCCAGGTCAGACGACACAGACCTCGATGGTACAACACAAGTACCGGACAAATCCCCGAGCTAACAGCCTGGCTCACAAAGAACTGAGGCACCCAACTGGAGAGGTAACCACGGTAGGCGCGTACTACTTGCCACGTACACAAAACCACGTGCACGACACACATACGCAACGTGAAACATCACGTAACCCTCAGGTAACAACGGTCCACTACACGTGTACCCAACTGTACTCGCGTGAATAACACGCAGCCTCGAAAGTGAGTAACTAACTGCATACCCGTATGCTAAACACAGAAATCATGTGCACTCAGTGCATCACAGGTGCCAACGTACCATCATTATCGATAAATACCATTATCAGCCCTTTCTACTTATACACATGTTGGCGACAACATCGACTGCCGCCTACAGGAAGTAGACGGCAAGGTATAGCCGTCTATACCCAGCTGATGAGCTTGGCGACAGTCGATATTGACGCCAAGATCTTCAGCCACTGTTCCTGCAGAAACCCTAGATCGATTTTACAGGGTTTACAACCAATGAAACCGCGGGGAAACATAAGGAAACTCTTTCCCAAGTCAAGCATGCATCATTTTACAATTAGAACTACATGGTTAACCTTAAATTCCATCAAACCACCCTTAAAACCCCGCATGAAGAACCTTTACCCAAAAACTTAATTAACAGGCTTTTACATGTTTCCTATGCATGTTTTAACAGTTTAGAAACTCTAATGGGATCGTCCCCCTACCTCTGATACGCTTAAAAACACCTAAAGATCCCTGGTCACGTCGAGCCTCCGCGAGCTCCGACGAAGATTACACCACGCCACGGCGTTCCTCGTCCGATTCGACAACGCCACACGTTCCACGATCCTCCAATCACTCTCCAGTGACTGTTGGAAGCTTCAGGGATCGGGGGCGTGAAGCTAGGGCAAGGGAGGAGAGAACCAGGTGGAAAACTTGCTCTCGGGTGACTATATCCTGCAGATTGCACAGGTTGGCGTCAACCCCTCTGCCGTTTAAGGCAACCGCCACCATAAACGTCCATATCCCCTGCCGCCAAGATCATGCAGTCAACGGCACTTACCTGGACGCCAACAAGTCAACGACCACCCCTGGCCGCCAACTCATACTTAACTGCAGCAGGTCCTATTTCATTCGGGACCAACTGCACCACACCTGCACACACCACGCGTCTACACCCACTGGCCTTACAACAGCCATCACAACCACAACACACACGATCCAAAGGATCCGAAAATAAGCGCGTTACATTACTATCATCTAAAAAGAAAATTTCGACCTCGAAATTCATAATACAACTTAAGATAAACAACTTAAGCATACACACTTTTACAAATACTATCATCTAAAAAGAAATACAAAAGCTTATTCAAACAGATAGGGATACCCTTTAGCCATTTCCTTGGCTAATTCCCAGGTATCCTCACCACCTAACCTATTTTCCCATCTCACTTTAACCAACTCGATTTCTTTATTTCTCAACTTCTTTATCTTTCGATCTGTGATCTGTACCGGATACTCTGGCATAGTCATATCCGGCCTCAGGTCACCACCTTGATATCTAATTATCTGAGTTGGATCTTCAATACACTTTCTTAACATAGATACATGAAATATATCATGAACATCCGCAAAATCTGCTGGCAAATCCAGCCTATAAGCTGTTTCCCCAATTCTTTCAATTACCTGGAAAGGTCCACATACCTTGGACTTAACTTTCCAGTCTTACCAAATCTCATAATACCTTTATTCGGGGAAACTCTCAAGAAAACAAAATCTCCCACTTCAAACTGAAGTGGTCTCCTCGGATATCTGCATAACTCTTTTGCCTGCTTTGAGCTGCCTGCAATTTTTCCTTAATAAGCTTTACTACTTCTGTGGTTTGCTGAATCAATTCAGGACCCACTAATTGCCTTTCTCCCACTTCATGCCAGTTCATTGGGGTTCTACATGGCCTTCCATATAGAGCTTCATACGGTGCCATCCCAAAATGGTATGATAACTATTATATAGGCAAACTCAACCATTCCCAAATGATGCTCCCAGCTACCTCCCCAAACTAAACAACAAGCCCGCAACATATCTTCAATCGTCTGGATAGTCCTCTCTGTCTGACCATCTGTTTGGGGATGATAAGCGGAGCTATATCTTAGCTCAGTACCATTACTTTCTGCAGACTCCTCCAAAAACAGAAGTAAACCTTGGATCTATCAGATACAATAGTCTTCGGAATACCATGCAGTGGAACAATCCTTTCAACATACACTTTTGCTAATCTGTCCAATGTCCAAGACATACTTACTGCCACTAATCTGCACACCTTGGTTAATCTGTCAACAAAACCCAAATTCCATTATGCCGGAACTCGATCTTGGTAAACCTGCTACAAAGTCCATGGCATATCATCCCATTTCCACTGTGGTATGGGCAACGGTTGCAACAAACCTCCAGGCTTCTGATGTTCTGCTTTAATCTGTTGACAGATAGCACAACCTTGCAACAAACTCTGCTATTTCCTTTTTCATATGAGGCCACCAGAAATACTTCCTCAAATCATGGTACATTTTAGTACTACCTGGATGGATAGTGTACCTAGATTATGAGTCTCTTCAACACTCGCGCTTTACTTCTCTTTCTGCCGGAACAAACAACCTGCCTCTGAGCCTAACCACATAGTTATCATCAATGGTAACTCCTTCCATTTTTACAATTTCAGCTAAACTTACATCTGCTCTCTGAGCCTCATAATCTGCCAATACGAAGACGGCTTACAGCACTAGAGCTAGTACTGCCCGTCGCTGACTACTGGGCAATACAAGGAGTTCTCCATTATTTTTTCATACAACTTCCACTCTTTGATCATCATCACTTACATATGCTTTTCTGCTCAAAGCATCTGCTACAACATTGGCCTTACCCGGATGGTAAGCCAAATGAAATCATAATCCTTTAAATATTCAATCCATCTGCGCTGGCGAAGATTTAAATCTTTCTGCGATGAAGATATACTTCAAGCTTTTATGATCTGTAAAGATCTCAAATCCTCGCCATACAGATAATGCTCCACATTTTCAAAGCAAATACAACTGCTGCCAATTCCAAATCATGAGTGGGGTAATTCTCCTCTGTCGGCTTCAATTGCCTAGACGTATAAGCTATCATTTTACCATGCTGCATAAGCAATGCTCCAAGTCCTCTCCTTGAAGCATCTGTATACAACACAAAACCACCACTCCCTGCCGGTAATGTCAATATGGGTGCTGTTGTAAGCCTCTTCTTTAATTCCATAAAACTTTTCTGACATTCACCGGACCACACAAAAGGCACACCTTTTCTGGTCAACTTAGTCATGGGTGCTGCAATCTTAGAAAAATCTTGAATGAAGCGCCTATAATAACCTGCCAATCCTAGAAAACTTCTAATCTCAGTTATTGTCTTAGGCACTTCCCATCTCATCACTGCTTCCACTTTACTTGGGTCCACTGCTACTCCTTTAGCTGAGATAACATGACCCAGAAACTGAATTTCTTTCAACCAAAATTCACACTTATTGAATTTAGCAACAACTGGTTACTCTCTTAACAACTGCAAAGTAACCTCAAATGAGCTGCATGCTCCTCTTCTGATGCTGAATAAATTAGAATATCATCATAAAGACCACAATGAATTGATCTAAATACGGATGAAAATTCTATTCATCAGATCCATAAAACCTGCAGGCATTGGTTAGCCCAATGGCATAACCACAAACTCAAAGTGACCATATCTAGTTCTAAAATCTGTTATCTATATCCTCCTCTTTAATTCTCAACTGATGGTACCCGGACCTCAATCAATTTTAGAAAACACTTTTGCTGATTGCAACTGATCAAACAGATCATCTATCCTCGGTAACGGGTACTTATTCTTAATGGTCACATCATTCAACTTTCTATAATCAATACACATTCGAAAACTTCCATCTTTATTTTTCACAAATAAAACCGGCGCTCCCCACGGGGAATGACTCGGTCTAATGAATCATTTCTGCAACAGCTCTTCTAATTGCTTTTTCAATTCTTTAAGTTCTGCTGGTGCCATCCTATATGGAGCTTTAGAAATTGGCATGGTACCTGGCAGCAACTCAATAGAAAAGTCCACCTCTCTATGTGGAGCTAAACCAGACAAATCTTCAGGAAAAACATCAGCAAATTCCCTAACCACGGGAATTGCTTCAATTGACTGACTAGCTTCTACCAGACTTACCGAGGCTAATAAGCCACACATCCAGCATTTATCAACTTTCTAACTTTAATTGCAGAAATTAAAAACTTAGAGGTATAAAAAGGCATACCTTGATATTCAAATACTGCACCATTAGGATGACAAAACCTGATCCTTTTCTTTCTGCAATCTAACATTGCTCCATAAATCTCAAGCCAATCCATACCCAAAATAATATCATAATCTAACAATTGCAGGGCATACAACCGACCCGACATCTGGTTCCCTTCAATCATAACAGAGCTTCATCTATATAGCTTGAAGTGAGTAGAACTCACCCGAAGGACCTCCACTACTTCACAAGACTTTTCCTCTAAAGGATGAGCTATATAGTCCAAAAATTCTTCGGAAATGAAAGAATGAGAGGCACCCGAATCAAATAAGACTCTTGCTGAATATCATAAAGAGGTAAAGTACCTTCTATCATATTGATGCCTCCGCCTGGGCTCGGGTAATAGCCATAACCCGTCTCTTCCTCGCTGCTGCGGTGCTCCTCTGCCACGACCTGCCTGTAGCTGCTGAAACTGCTGAGGCTGCTGCTGCACCCTCTTCCATACCCATACTCTCTTGGATAGGGGCAATTGCGGATCAAATGCCCCGGCTGATTACAATTATAACATCTATATCCTGGTGAGTAATGGGCTGCCTGGCAGTACTCTGCTGCGACTCCTCCACCTCAGGCCTACCTCGCCTTGTTGAATTTGCTGACAACCTCCCCATCCTCTTCCTTTGCCTTTAAATGTTTGCTTCAATTTCTGGCCCCATTTCCCAAAACCTGATGAAGAAGGTCCTGCTGGTGCTTTAACCCTTACTTGCACCTACTGATTGTTGCGGTAGCCGAAAACTACCTGAGCCTGACTCGCCCACCTGACGAGTCCGAATAGACCTCTCCAATGTAGCTGCTCTCTGGGCTGCTTCTTCCACTGTCTTACACATGAGAGGTACTACTGCATCCTGCAACTCTACTCTCAAACCTCTAATGAAATACTCAACCATCATATTATTATCTGATACTACATAAGGTGCATAACGACTGAGAGCCATAAACCTCATCTGGTACTCTAAAACTGAAGAGTTACCTTTCTGGAGCGTCCGAAACTGCTCTCTTTTCACTTGCTGCACTTGAATCGGAAAGAATGTATCATTAAATACATCAAGAAATTCCGACCAAGTGATAGCCTCTTCTGTCCTGCCTGCAAAGGTGGTCTGCATCTTCATCGCCACCATTCTAATGCAAAACCTCTCAACTGATACAGCTAATACAACTTATCTGCTGCCGGACACCTCATAGTTGCAAAGACTCTTTCGATCTCATGAACCCAGTGCTCCGCTGTATCTGGATTCGGCCCTCCTGATAAGTAGACGGCTGTAATCTCAGAACTTCTCCACTTGCATCACTGGTTCCTCTGCTAATAACCTGGTGGTGGTGGTGGCACAGTGCTACAAATGGCACCTCTACTCTTGGCGGAGACTGGAGCATAGGTACAGTCTCTCCATCCCCAGGTGGCACTGCAACCGTGGTACCGGCGCCTGCTGATCCATCCTTGCTCGAATATCAGTGAGGCTTTCCCAGATCCTCTTTATCATACGCTGAGTACTCTCCTCTGGATCATCTCCTCCACCACCCCAATCTCTTCTATCAGCCATTTCCGAAATTTCTACATAAATAAAACAACCAAGCAAAAATCAAAACAACAATTATCAAAAACCAGGTCCTTACCAGCAGTGTACAAAGACCAAATAAGCTATGTATCTTTCTAGTTCCCTTATATTACACGGTCCTTGCTCTGATACCAACTGTGACGGAACGCCTCGGCCAAGCCCGTTATACCGATAACGTACTTGAACCGAGTCCGCCTCCCGCGAACGGGCCGAAGCCTCGCTAGGGATACCAAACCACAGTCCGTGTAAACACAAAGGAACACACCACATTTTTATATATATTTTCACAAGTTTACATACCATATTTTCACAAGACTGAAAGAGTACAAGAGCCTGGGGCATACCCCGAGGTACAACTGAGAAAGTAAACAAACTAGCTACACTACTACTGCTACACACTACACAAACTAGACTACACTGCTGGAGCTGCTTCTACACAGCTGGAGGTACGACCCTGCACCGCTACGACGCGGTTCTGAACTGGACGACGGTCGTGAAACGTCCTCCTCGCCTACACCTGTGGGGGTAGGGGTGAGCCTCGCTAGTCACTGGCTCAGTAGGGAACTCCCCCAACACCGTGCAAAACTAAACCACAGGTACGAAAGCGTATACAGTACCAACAATTTATAGAACACTAAGCAAGATATTAAGCTGTAAAAGTACTCACCGTCTGCCGACTACCTAAAACAACTGTAATAATAATGGCAAACCAGTACAAATGTACGAGCTAAAGTAGAGACAGCCAAACACGAGCCACGTGAACTGGTTCGCGACACCAGAACTGACTCGGACAAGCTAACACAGGTCTACCTCTCAGTCTCGCAGCCCAGACGAAAAGTCCAGCTGCCGCTCGCCACCACGTGAAAAGGTCAAGCAACTGTGGAGACCAACTAACACCACCACCTGCGGACCACACGGTCACAGGCCCATGCCTGACACCTCCAGAGACCCTGGCCTGGCTCGCTAGAGTGAGGCACTGGAAAAGGACTATCTGGGGACCAGTGTCGACTACTGGTGTCCGTACCCCCAACTACGAGCGCGCTACAAGTGACTAAAGACAAACACAGTGTCACTGTCCCACTGTCGTCTTTCCCTCAGCCGGACGTACAACTCAAACACAGGAGTGAGGGTGTCCAGGTCAGACACACAGACCTCGATGGTACAACACAAGTACCGGGACAAAGCTCCGAGCTAACAGCCTGGCTCACAAAGAACCTGGGGCACCCAACTGGAGAGGTAACCACGTAGGCTCGTACTACTTGCCACGTACACAAAACCACGTGCATGACACACATACGCCACGTGAAACATCACGTAAACCTCAGGTAACAACGGTCCACTACACGTGTACCCAACTGTACTCGCGTGAATAACACGCGTCCTCGAAAGTGAGTAACTAACTGCATACCCCGTATGCTAAACACAGAAATCATGTGCACTCAGTGCATCACAGGTGCCAACGTACCACTCATTATCGATAAATACCATTATCAGCCATTTCTACTTATACACATGTTGGCGACAACATCGACTGCCGCCTACAAGAAGTAGACGGCAAGTATATGGCCGTCTATATCCCGGCTGATGAGCTTGGCGACAATCGATATTTGATGCCAAGATCTTCAGCCACTGTTCCTGCAGAAACCCTAGATCGATTTTACAGGGTTTAACCCAATGAAACCGCGGGGAAACATAAGGAAACTCTTTCCCAAGTCAAGCATGCATCATTTTACAATTAGAACTATATGGTTAACCTTTAAATTCCATCAAACCACCCTTAAAACCCCGCATGAAGAACCTTTACCCAAAAAACTTAATTAACAGCTTTTACATGTTTCCTATGCATGTTTAAACAGTTTAGAAACTCTAATGGGATCGTCCCCTACCTCTGAATACGCTTAAAAACACTAAAGATCCCTGGTTCACGCCGAGTCCTCCGCGAGCTCCGACGAAGATTACACCCACGCCACGGCGTTTCCTCGTCCGATTCGACAACGCCACACTTTCCACGATCCTCCAATCACTCTCCAGTGACTGTTGGAAGCTTCAGGATACGGGGGCGTGAAGCTAGGGCAAGGGAGAGAGAGAACCAGTGAAAACCTGCTCTCGGGTGACCCTATATCGCAGATTGCACAGGTTGGCGTCACCCCTCTGCCGTTTAAGGCAACCGCCACCATAAACGTCCATATCCCCTGCCGCCAAGATCATGCAGTCAACGACACTTACCTGGACGCCAACAGTCAACGACCACCCCTGGCCCGCCAACTCACACTTAACTGCAGCAGTCCTATTTCATTTCGGGACCTAACCTGCACCACACCTGCACACACCACGCATCTACACCACACTGGCCTTACAACGGCCATCACAACCAACACACACGATCCAAAGGATACGAAAATAAGCGACGTTACAGTAAAGTACATGTTCGGGTCATCATCTACCTGAATAGGTAGCAGATCTTCTGCGGGCGTTCCTCGGCTAGTGGAGGGCTGATCGGTGGACGGCGAACTGGTCCGGTGTCGCGAGTGGTTGCTTGTCTCTTAGAGAGGACATAGCATTGTCGAGACTCGCGCTGACACCCGAGCACTTCGCCTATTCCGCTTGGAGTTGGAACTTCATCTTCTGATGAAGAGATGAAGGTACTGCTCTGATTCTCCCGATCAGGCCTCTGCCAAGGATGGCGTTGTAGCCTGGCATGTTGGTTGATGACCAAAGTCAACTACCTTGGTTACAGTCTTCGGCGCCGTCCCTAAGGTAATGGGAGGCGTACCCTGCTCATGGGTTGTACCGAGACCCCCGAGAAGCCGAACAGGGCGACTCTACAGGGGTTAGCTGGTCGGTCTTGAGACCCATAAGCACAAAACAGTCGTAAGCCAAGACGTCGGGGGCGCTTCCATTATCCACCAAATCCGACGCACATTACAATGGTTGATGGTGGCCGAAACGACCAGTGCATCAGTGTGTGGGGTAGCGACCCCCCAAGGTCTTCGTCTGAGAAGGTTATAGCCTCCTCGGACAGTGTGCGTGCGGGACTGATGGGATATGGAGCAGGCCTAGGCGCCGATGGCCTGTCCACGACGGCACTCGCTTTGCGTATCGCGTCGGCTTCGAGTGCTCTCTCCGCCCGCGCCGAAGCCTCCCGCGATCACATTGATTTCTTGCCCGTTGGCTCGTTGTTTTGACCGGCTGCTCGGGAGTTCGCTCTCGGTGTCTGGGGCGTTCTTCGTTCCGGCGCACATATCCCCTGAGGTAGCCGCGCTTGATAAGGTCTTCGATTTTGTCCTTAACCTGACGGCATTCAGAGGTGTCGTGGCCGTGGTCGCGATGAAAGCGACAATACTTCGCCTGGTCGCGCCTCCGGGGGTCGGAGCACATCTTTTGTGGCCACCGGACATATGGTTCATTCCTGATCTCTGCCAGGATCTGTTCGGGTGCCACGGTGAGGGGGGTATAGTCGGTGAAGGGGCGCGGTCGGCGCGGCGAGTCACCATTGCGCCGTCTTTTCTTCCAATCACGGTCAGAGCCGTTGTCAGAAGGTCTCTTCTTGTCCGACTGTTGCCCTTGCTCGGCTCGGCCTGCAGCCAAGCTTTCTTCGCACGCTGCATGGCGTTGTGCGATAGAAGCAGCTCGCGAGGGTGGAAGGTTGCTGGACGCCGAGGGTCCTCTGCAAAAAGCCGTCACGAGTGCCCTGGATGAGGGCACTGGTGGCTAGAGGGACGTCCAGGCGCGAGATGGGAAGCGCCTCCGTTCGGAACCTTTTGACAAAGTCCCAGAGCGCTTCGTTCTTCTTCTGTCGTATGGTCAGGAGGGAGGCCGCCGTTCGCGCTGTGACCTCCCACCAAGGAAGTTGTCCCGAAAGGACTTCTTCATTGGAGGAAGGAAGAAATGGAGCCCGCCGGAAGAGTCTCGAACCAGGCTCTGCCGGTCTCCTTGAGAGTTGCAGGGAAAGCTCGGCACTTGGCCGCGTCAGATGCTCCGTGGAACACCATGTGCGACTCAAAACCGTGAATGTGGTCGGCCGGTCGGTAGTGCCGTCGTAGGGTGCGATGGTGGGCAGAGGGAGCTTGGGAGAGACCCGGGCTTCCAAGATCTCCCCACTGAAAGGGGATTGGAAGTCCAGTCATCCTCCGCTGGGGCTTTCCCCTCCGCACGCTGGACCATTGCATCCATGCGGCGCTCTAGGTCGACCACACGACGGAGGCGTCTGGCGAGCTCCCGCTCGAATGGAGGGATCCTCCCCATTCGGCGCCATGGGAGTTGGCTCCCACAACCGAGCACGGTGGACGGGGGCGACAACAGAGCGACGAGGCGAACGGCCTCGGTGCTCCGGTGCCTGCTCCTCGGACGGGGCTCGGTAGGATCGGCGTGGTGAGTCCGCCTTGCTGATCCTGGGGCCCGGGAAGATGCGAGATCGTTGGTGGGATGACCTTGCCTACCTCTCCCCGCGGTAGGGAAGGCTCCGGGGCTGGTGGCCCAGCCAACTGGGCCTGTAGGGCCAAGCAGATGCCCGTCAACTGCTTCATCTGCCCTCGAGTTCGCCATTTCCAGGGCAGTTGCAGGTGCGACGGCCGCCGTGCAGGGGCGTCATTGTTCCCGCCGGTGGGGGCGACGTTGACGTCATAGGAGACGACTGACGGGAGAGCCCGCCAGTGACTGTCAAGATCTCGTCGCCCTGCTCCCGATGTTCTGGTAAGAGGATCGTCCGCGAGACATGGCTGCGTCGTTCCCACGACGCGCCAAAGTGTGGAGGCCTTTTCTTGATTGGGCCGAAGCCTGGTGGGCCTACACTCGAAAGGGAGGAAGGACGCTGATGGCGGACGATACCTGCAAACCAGAGACGATCAGGGGGCCCGGTTGAAGAACCGGGGAGAACCCTCCGATGCCAAAGTCAGTAGGCGACTAGAGAGGATGAGAGTTCTCGTGTGTGAAGGTGTTTGCGTGAGAGTTCGCATACCTCTGCATGGCGCTATACCTGTGTCTTATATAGGCATGGTGCTGAAGTGAACGTACGTAACACCTCTAGATCGTGCCCATAAAGGCGCCTTGATTGGCGCGCGTAGTGGGGGGTAGTTACGCGTTCAGATGCCCATTGAGATGCTTAGCAGTTAACGCACCCCTTGATGGTGGGCGCGTGGACCGTGGTGGTTATAACCGTTGCTAATGCGAAGGGGCTGGTCGACGGCCTTGATTTGTGGTTCTCGCAGGTGATCCGTTGGTAGTGGATGAACTTGATGCTCGGTTAACCGTGAGACTGCTCTGAGCCCGAGCAGACAAGTGTTTTCGAGGGCGCTGGAGATGGTCGTCCGATGACAGATGATGCCCTGGGACAGCGCAGTGCCAGCTTGCTTCATCATGGGCTTATGTGAACTTTGTTGATGGCCTGGATGGCAGGAAGTGATCACCACATGACTTTAACATTTTACAGTTTCATTTTAACCGTCTACGTTACATAATGTATCATGTATATAATTATTGTAAAGCTTTACTATAAGAGTTCGAAGTCTTTAAAAATATGTGTGACAGTAAGTTAAAATGTATAGAATTCACTGTTTACATAATTGAAATTTAAAATTTAAAGGTGTTAAAGTAGAATTTGAAGTCGTTAAAGTATGTGAGATAGTAAATTAAAATGTTTGAGATTTAAAATCTAAGTTTGAAGGTGTTAAAATAAGAGTTCGAATATGTTAACATAAGAATTTGAGGTCGTTAAAGTTTATGTGATAGTGAGTTAGTGTGGGGACTGAAAATCATTATTGACTTGACTTAAAATCTAAGTTCAAATGTGTTAAAATGAGAGTTCGGAATCATTAAATTATGTGCAATTGTGGGTTAAAGTGTGTGGGACTTAAAAGTCATATTGACACAATTTAAAGTCTAACGTCGAAGACATTAAGTAAGAGTTTGTAGACGTTAAAATAAGAGTTCAAAGTTGTTAAAGTATGTGTCAAGGTGAGTTAAAATGTGTGGGAGTTAAATTCACTATTAACATGACTTAACGTCTAAGTTCTAAGACGTTAAAGTAAGAGTTAAAAGTTGTTAAATATGTGCGACGATGAGTTAAGTATGTGAGACTTAAAGTTTCCGTTAACATAACTTGTAGTATAAATTTCAAGGTATTAAAGTAAGAGTTCGAGGTCATTTAAATATATGTGACAATGAGTTAAAGTGTATGAGACTTAAAGTCACATTGAGATGACTTGTAGTTGTAGTCTAAGTTTGTATGCAATAAAATAAGAGTTTGATGTCGTTAAAATATGTGAGACGGTTAGTTAAGTGTGTAGGATTTAAAGTTATTGTTAACATGATTAAAGATAAATTCAAATGCTTAAAGTAAGAGTGCGAGATCGTTAAAATATATGTGATAGTGAGTTAAAGTATGTGAGAATTGAATGTATTGTTGACATGACTTAAAAAATCTAAATTTGAAGACATTAAAGTAAGAGTATGAAGTTGTTAAAATATATTGGACGGTGAATTAAATAATGTAAGATTAAAGTAACTGTTGATATGATTTAAAATATAATTTAAATATGTTAAAATAAAAGTTGAAAAATTTTAAAATAACAGTTGCTCACGAAACGAAAAACATAAAGAATAGAAGTTAACACCAGTAAAAAGTGTCTGAATTTTTTGGACAGATATTTTTGACATGGATATACAGTTAATACGTACGTTTTCACTGATGGAGACTTATAATTAATTTCCCCTTTAAAATTGTTCCTATCTTAGTCCATGTAAAATTAAGTTAAGAGGACATGATATACTAACATCTTGGGTTGGGATGGGTGGGTGTTGTTCACTTCACATATGTGCATGGACGTGAAATCCGCATGCATAAAATATTTCTCATCCGGATATATGCATGGTAAGAAATATTATGGGTATATATATATCGTATCGATTAGAACTTAGCACAAAGTCTACAAGATCTCCACAACATTCCACATTCGAAATCCTCCAGCTGACATAAAACCTACCCCCCTACACATGAATGAGATAAGAATTAAATTTTCGGTATCATGATGTAAGAATCTAGAACCTGAGGTTTCATCATCTCTCGAGGGCGGGGAACACGTACGACTTTGAGAAAAAGCTAGACCTAGTTTCAATAATAAAATCGGGTTGGGCCGTTTGACTTGGTTTTATCGGCACTATTTTTTTTAAAGATATAAGATACTTGATTTCGAAACATTTACTAGTTTTAAAATCTCGAATTTTGATTTAATATCGTAAATTTGAACTGAAAAATCAAAATCGACTACATGGGCAACTGAATTTAAAATTTAACTATTTACATCGTACTTAATATAAAAAGATGTCGTGCAACAATTTACATCATCCTTAATGTCGTGAGAAATGTTAAGTATTCTCTTTGAATGGGCATTTGTTTGTCCATTAATGTGATATATATCACACGAGTAAAAGTGTCACGTTAACAATGATATGACTAATTAGTGGCAGCCCTCGGTGATCGATAACTTCGATTATTATTGGAGCGAGATCAACAATACACAAGGAGCGGTGCCGATACTGCATCATGTCATAATGTGACATCATATTTAACGACATTTATCAAATATCATAATATTTCTCTCGATATTTTGCAACATTTACACACTAATTTGAACAGCACATCAGAGACTTTATGGAAACAAGGAGATCAGAAAGATAAGAAAAAATACATGTATATCTCTGAAATGCATCATATTTTAAGTTATACTCTTAAAATTTTGATCTTATATTTTATGACCCCAAATCAAAAAATTTATCGATATATCTTGTGATTAGTTGGCCATAATTAGAATTCAATAGGAATATTTTGTTGAATCGCTAAAGAAAAGTTAAAATTATTAAAATAACCATGAAATAAGAGGATCAAGAGAAAGAGTTGATGAGAGAGAGAATATAGTGAGAACGAAGAAAGAGAGAGACGATAGAAGCAAGTGGGTGTGCAATGGAAGGGGTTGCGGTGGGAAGGGTGCGCTATGTGGTGGTGTGGGTTGGAGAGAGAGAGAGAGTTATTAAAAATAATTTTTAAGAGTTATAGAGAGCAAGGTAAATTTTTTATCCTCTTAACTCAATTTTAATTGAGTTAAATAAGAACATGTATGATGAAATATATGAATATAGAGATATAAAATAAAATATAAAATTTTTAAAGAAATAATTTAGAATACATATACGTAGTTATTTTACCCCAAAAGATAACGAACTTTTGAACGGCCACGCGATCCCACCTGATCCCCCTCCCCCGAACACAGAAGAAGAGGGAGGAGGAGGCGGAGGAGAACCAGAGAGAGAGAGAGAGAGGTTGCAATATGAGCTGTTCCAAGGGACACATATGCCAGTGCCTGAGCCGGATTCTGGCCCTCCGCCGGGAGGCCGCCGTCACGGTCTCCGAGCGCCACGGTACCAGGACCGGCCGGCAGTTCGTGGAGGGCGTGCTCGGGCTCGCGCGCGGCCTGGCACGGCTCGGCGTCGGGAGGGGCGACGTCGTGGCCATGGCCTCCCTGAACAGGTGGGTCGACCCCGGTGGATTACCCGAGGGGCCATTCTACTGTGTTCTTCTCTTTTGTCGGGTTTCCATGTGGGGGTGTATTCGTTCGCTTCTCTTATGTTTTTGTCTTGGGCGTATGCAGCGAGTGGTACGTGGAGTGGCTGCTCGCAGTCGCCTTCGTCGGCGGCATTGCTGCTCCCCTCAATTACCGCTGGGTTCAGCTTCTTTGCCAAAATCCACACAGCGTTCAATGCTCCTTCCTTTTCTTCAATCGCTTTCTATCCTTTATTCCTTTGAAATTTTGAATTGCAGAGTGTGGAGGAGGCGAGGTCAGCCGTGGGGCTTGTGAGTCCGGTAATGCTGGCGGTGGACGAGAGCTGCCGCCGATGGGTACCGGAGCTGCAGGGCGCCTCTTCTCCGCCTGTGAAGCATCATGTTCTCATGGGGGAGTCTCCTCGCTGCCTCAGCGGGAATGGCAGTGGTGAGCGGCGTTTTTCTAGCTAGTGGTGGACTAGTTTAGATTATTGTACACATGATTAGTCTCCCAAGGCCATGGATGGTGTTGTTTAAATGACTTGTTCTGCATTATGACAAACTGTCGCACTGCTTAGCTACTTTTTTCCCCCTAAAAAATCTTAACTTCATGTTGCTGAGGATTATTACAAAAGAGGGGTGTACTATTTTAGAGCTTTTGCCTGCCTGTGTTGGACAAGTTTTGGTTCTCGATTCTCTTCTGTGGCATTTGCCCCTTTGTTTTGGTCTTATTTCCAGTTATCGACCAATGCGGTATCAAGATGCCTGTGGAATCCCCTGAATTTGATCACATTTGGGCACCAGAAGATGTTGCTTTTTTATGCTTCACATCAGGTGATTCTCTTTGAGGCCCTCCAGTTTCTAGCTTCCTTCAATTCGATAGTTCTTGTTTCATAAAACATCGAAGTAGCTGTCTAATAATATTGTCTACGGCTTGATATTTCTGAAGCATGCCACTGTCGATCTGTCTCCCGTTTATCACTGGAGCGTCTGACTTTGATTGGCTCAGTTCCAGTGTTCTGTAGGATTCAACCGTAGAAGACGATGATGCTTGTGCTTATCAGATACCTGGTTCATTTCACAATCTACGTAGCCTCTTGGTTCATAAGTTAGAATTACATAATGTCAGTACTTATTTGCTCCAAAATTTTTGCTGACTTCCTAGACAAGTAAGGCATTGATTCCTATAAAAGCAATTCATACAAATGCCTATGCCAATGTTAGACCCCCTATATCTTGGTAGAACGACACCCAGAAATCAGTTAATTAGTTTCTGATATCTTTGGTAATAAAACATTTTCCTCTTGGCTAACATTGTCTTGATACCAAATCTTACGAGTGGCATTCTCCATTAATAACTGCATTATCTGCCCCTTCCTCCAACCTGCTCTGATGAACTTACATAATATTTTATAAATTTATAGCTTAAAGGCTATTCCTCTATGCTACCACTTTGCCTGGGACGGCTGCATCACTCACTTCGAGTAAGAGAAGTTGAAAATCCATTCCTACCTTAAAGACATTAAGGTGCATTTATGCCTTAGTTTATTCCCGAACAGGGCAACTAAAGTGGAAAGGAATAATAATAAGTTTATTTTTAGCAGTCTTTAGCTGCCATACTACTGATGCTCTGCAAGAAAATGTTTCTGAGGAAACATCAAATTATGTCATTCTATTGAACTTTGATAAATACTACACATAGAAGTTCTCTTTCATTCGATGTTGTTTTAGCAATACGTTAGAAGATTGTTTTAAAGTGGATAAAACACTTTCATATACCTACATGACAGTACGAAAAACTCGTGATCATTTGATATGATCTCTTTACAGGAACCACTGGACGGCCGAAAGGTGTTGCTATAAACCATATGGCTTTAATTGTCAATCATTTGCAAAAATCGCCACTGTTGGCTACGGTGAGGATGATGTACGAGTATAAGATAATCTATAGAATGCTGTTTTTTTGGGAAATTTTTCATATTTTACATGATCTTTGGTGGACTTTTATAGGTTTATCTCCATACAGCTCCTCTGTGCCATATTGGTGGGATATCCTCATGTATTGCCATGCTAATGGCGGGTGGCTGCCATGTTTTTATCCCCAAGTTTGATGCAAAGGCAGCTACAAAAGTGATAGAACAACATCACATAACTTTTGATCACTGTCCCTGTGATGGTAGCTGATTTGGCATCATTCTTGGGTATGAACTTTCCTCAAGTGATTACTGAACTAGAAAATTAGCATAACAATTTTCCCTTAAATGACATAGATGTATCGGACAAGATCTTTCATCATCATTGACATTAACCACAGACGACATATTCTAAAAAAGTGCATGTGCACCGAAATATAACTTTAAACTCACTATTTTACTTAATCTTATGAGTTATGATCTTCCGGAATCTTAAACAGGACCAAAGAAAGATGGACTGGTAGAGACTGTAAAGAAGGTCCTTATGGAGGTGGTGGTCTCTCACATGCTCTTATAGATGCTGCAGTGAAGATGTTTCCTAATGCAAAGATCATGTCTGCTTATGGTATATCTATTTCTCCATTAGTGTTTTGTCTTCTCTTATCCTTCTTGTTTGATTTCTGATTCTTGTTCAATGTAGTTTCTGAATCCTTTATCAAGCCAAAATACATCTGTCCCAACAGCGGTTTCAGTGCTATAAGGTAGCCAACATTTCAGCTGAACATAACTCCAACAAAATGCTTCCCACTCACAACTGTGTGCTATTTATGAAAGTCGAGTTTTATCCTTTCTTTTGGTGGAGATTTTGTAAGGCCCGAACACATCTTGCAACATCAGGGATTGTGGAATGTACTTGTTATTTGGCCAATGTCAAAATCAAAATGGAAAAGCTTGTGAACTAGGTGAAGTGGAAAAACAAGCACACGGAGGTGGATCATGCATACCAGACATTACTAAACTATATTATTCTGCATATTAACTTGTGAACTATATAAGTTGCAGTCACCTTCAAAAGTTTGTTTGAATATTGATAAAGGCCCGAACTCTAATCCAAATCTAGGCATCGGATTAAACATATTCTCCATATTTGAAGAGGGAAGAACCCATGCAGACTAAGCCTCAACAACTATAAAAACATTTTTCCTTCTACCTGTTCTGTTTTTCTGACACAAAGCTGACTTAATCTTTTCTTTTCAAAGGAATGACAGAAGCATGCTCCTCTCTGACCTTCACGACCCTTCATGATCCATCATCCCCTAAGATTGGAGTTCAACATCAGGAAAACAAGGAGGCAACATCTGATCCAGCATTCTGTCAACTTGGGGGTGTATGTGTTGGAAAGCCTTCTCCACATGTGGAACTATGTGTAAGTGGCAGTGGCAACAAGGGTGCTCCAGTGGTTGGTAATATTCTAACTAGAGGCTCCCATGTATGGTCAGATATTGGAACAGAGTTACATAGGGGTTCCGGACCAGAGGCTGAATGGTTGGCTTGACACTGGCGATATGGGATGGATTGATGACAATGGCAACCTGTGGCTGGTGGGTCGTAAAAAGGTCAAATCAAGAGTGGAGGAGAGATGTATACCCTGAAGAGGTAATATCTCAAACAGCATATATAATTGACAACTGTTTAGGTAAGTAGAATCATCACCTATATATTCTTTCACTATGCCAGCGTATCAATACACTAAGTCGTCGAACCACCATTTTCTGGGATTCTGGTCCATTGTAGAACAGCTGCATGTTCCTAGAACCAGATAATTGGATGAAGATTTGATGATTTTTGGCTTGAAGTTGTTTCCCAGTGTATACATAGATGAACATGTGACTCCTCAGAATTTGAGAAGTTATACTAACCTGGCTACTGAATTTGCTAGTTGGATAACTGAAGTCTACAGACTTTCTAAGAAAGCAAGTTTCTTCACCAAGTCACTATTTGCCTTATTTTTTGGTGTCTCAGGTAGAAGCTGTGCTTTCTCAGCACCCTGGATTTCTTGTGCTGTTGTTGTTGACTCCCTGACGCCCGCTTGACAGAGATGGTGGCAGCATGTGTTTGCATCAGGGAGGGCTGGGAATGGGCTGATCATGCATATGCACATTCACAGACAGAAAGCAAAGTTGTCAACTGAGATCCTTCAAACTCATTGCAGACAGCAAATTTGTCGAGGTACCCTTCACTCTCTGAAACTTCAAATTACGAAAGTTGATTGGAAGAGCTGATGATGCCATAACAGCATTTGCCACCCATTTCAAGATGTTCCACACCCACATTGTAGTCTAGCAGATTGCACAATCACCCACTATTCCAATTAGACAAAGGATGTAGACATATTTGACCAAGATGTGCTTCCTTGTAAGCCAGATAGACTCACCGACCACCCAAACTTTTTTTTTTTCCAGTTCAAGATACCGAAAATTTGTATACTATGGAACAGGCCATTCCCATATACAACAATAGGAAAGCTGAAAAGAGAAAAGTGAGGAAAGAGGCAGTGTCCTTCGTGCAGTTCCTGCCTAGCAGTCTATGAATATTTTGCGAGAAGGACACATGAAGACCTTGGTGTCCAACTCAATTTTGTCTCTGACACGGCATTAAGAAGAGATCGATCGAAGATTGATGTGAGGCTAATGCAATGGCCCTTCCACTTGGTATGTGAATTATTATAGAGCTGGCTAATGAACATGATCTCCAATCTTGTTGTGGTTACCTTTTTTGAATTGATTTTGGAAGGCAAAAGATGTTTTATATGGAAATACACACCTCAAGATTCATGGATCACGTTGATCTATGTGATGATCTAGACTATTTATAAACTGTTCATGGATTTCGTATATAACCCCATACGTGAGCCTGGTAACAATGTTAAGTACTAACACCCTCATCAGACCTCCACAGCTAGATTAACAGGGACAGAAGGCCTGATGACGCGGGATCCGTAACCGAATCCCTTCTCTGATATGTAACCGAACCCGAATAAGAATTCGAACTGAAGCCGACCCAAAGTAGCATACTGGCTCAGGTTTGGATCATATGGGCTGGTGGTGCATGGGCTCCACGAATGAGGCCACGCACTCCGA
>JACBKR010005002.1:0-20619 GCA_014218235.1 Colocasia esculenta
CAGGCGCCTGCATACACACATCCATTTATAAAAAAAATATATATATATATTTAGAACCCCCCTGCCGTTCAGCATTCTGCCGCTCAACACCCAGGCTGCCGTTCAGCCTTCTGCGCGCCTCCCCGGGAGGCTGCCGTTCAGCATCTCCCATGCACACCTCTGCCGTTTAGCCTTTTCCCCCCCACACATGCCAGCCTCTGCCGTTCAATTCCCAACCGCCATGTAAACTCACATGAACTCTGCCACTTCAACCCATGCACCGCTTCCCTTTATTTAATCAACCAGGAACAAAAAAAAAAAAAAGAAGAAAAAGAAAAACGGTAACAAGACTAATAATAATTAATGAGCATTCAAGAGAAATGGAATTAAAAAGATAAACAACTATATATATATATATATATATATATATATATAATATATATAAAGGAGAAATGAATCAAATCATCTAAAACAAATTTAATTGTTGCAAACCTAACCAAGTTAAAAAAAAAGAGGGGGACGCAACCTGATAACCTCATATCAAAAAAATAAAAGGAAATTTCAAATCAAATAACAAAATAAAACATGAATAATTTCAAATCAAATCTAACATAAAAATAATATGCAACAAAAAAATAACTTTAAAATAAACCCACCTGTAAAAATTAAATCAAATAAAACAATCTTGAACAAAAGAAATGAAACCAAATAATTTCGGGTTAAGCTCCTAACTCAGAATAAAAATTCAAATAAATTTCAAATTCAAATAAATTAAAAAAATAATAATAATTGAAATCAAATAAAGCCCCATATCAAACCAAACAATCTGAAATTAAATTAAACTAAAAGATCATAGATAAAAAGACGACCCAATAAAAGATCAAACATGATGAAGAGAAGTAAAAGAACAAAACCAAATTAAATCAAATAATAAATTCAACCTTTTTTTTTAATAATTCTGAAATAATAATAATAAAAAAAATTGTGTCATGTGTTATCTTTTGATCGTCTAACGTTAGGCGCAATCAATTTACATATTTACGCATACTCTTTTATCGGATATTTCCGCTTAAGGCCACGAGACTCTTTATTCTGGCGATTAATCAAGGGTTTTCCCTCTAAGAGGGATGTAATTAACGTCGTTGCGCTTAGGCAACGGCGGGATCTTGGTCCCGACCCGATCTCTATTTTTCGTTTGACGAAGTCAGACGGCGCGCGAACAGACCTAAAGTCCTTCGATTCTCGGAGGCAGAACATATTGTCACTTCGGTGACTGGCACGCCTGCGCTATGCGATTGCGGGTTCGTCTCCCGTCATTACCGCTCAAGTAGCACCCGACGAGACTCGAATTCGTAATGTGCATCCATACACATGAAAACATGATAAAGAGAACATTTAAATTTTAATTTAAATAATTTGTGATGGATTCGAAAAATCCATTTCCACAGTTACCCATGGGTAGTGCTGCCCCACCTCAAGAGGTGGGGCAGCGCTACCCACCTGGGTAGCTTTTTTTTTTTTTCTAAAAATTTTAAAAAATATTTATTAAATTGTAAATATTATTTTAACTATGTATATGTAAATATTTTTGTATTTCTTAATTACAAAAGAAGATAACTTGGGTCAAAGTGTTAAGTTGACTTAAAAAAAAAGAAAATAGGTAATCTAACCAAGTTATCCATGGTTAGAGGGGGTAAGTTGTCAAAGCAATTTTGGGTAAATTTGTGGTTAAGCAACCCATGGTTAACTACCGTAGTTTAACCATCAATCAAACTAGGCCTTAATAAACTGCGAAGCCTCTTCTCCCACCTGTTGAAACCCCAGATCCTCCCTCGCCACGGCTTCTTCTCCCACCTCGCTCGCCTTGTCGTCGGCGGCATTGTCCGGCCCCTCTAGGCCATCAGCGTCTTGTCGTAGAGGGCGGTGTTGATCTGGGTCTCGTCGACGCTGGTGGAGACATTGGCTTGGTTGGTGGTGGTAGTGATGTTGAGGGTGTCGTCAGAGGCCTGGGTGCGCGAGGTGGAGATGACCGTCTGGAACATGTAGAAGCGGTAGTAGCGGGGAGGATGTGGAAGAGCACCAGCGACACCTAGTTCTGCGGCGACAGGTCATTGAGGGCGCCGGTTTTGAGTTTGTTGAAGCCAAAATTTGCCGGACCAACAAAAGAACAGGTGGGTATTTCGGGTAACACAAACCTTCCATTAATACGACCTGAAAGTGGTAGCTTTACCAAAATAGAACTACACTAAGAGGATAAAAAATAAAATGAGACCATACCATTAAAATAATGAAATAATAAATATCTAAAAAAAATTTCCATTAAAGTTTTTTTTCTTCCTTTGGACGCTTTTTGAGCCATCCACCAAATGCATCCACTTCTTTATGCGCTTTGTCATTTTTTTCTTTCACTTTAAAAAAAAAAAAAAAAAAAAAACCAATCAATAAAAGCTTAAAACAAACTACTTCAAAAGAGGACATTCAGGAGTAGGGCTAAGGAATTTTATAATATAATTGGGCAAGCAACTTTTGCCTTTTGCTAACTCTAGGTGCTACAACCATAACATTTGGACTTTCTGGATCATCGAGTGGCGTATAGTTGGACAACCATTTTCCTGCATCTTACAATTGTTAATTAGCCGTCCCTCGGCAAGCATACGGCCTTTTGTGCTTCTGATCAAAATCATCTAGGCCCCCTTCCTGTATGCCATCTTCTGCGGGGAAGGAAATGGCATCATAAAAAGGGCAGAAACACACAATGTGTAATCCAGACAAAAGGCTACAACTTGGAAAAGCATAGAATGATGAGTAGGTAAGAAAATGCACCGGAAGCTGCAGAAATAGCAAGTTGTGGGTCGTTATACTCTTTCGCCAGAGTTCGTTTCCTTCCTGAATGGCCTTTCCAGTCAAAGTATAAAATAAAACAAATATGATTAGAAATTTGTCTGACATTAATAATCACATCTCAGCTGTGTAAGACTGGTCTGGAGTCTCCGGACGCCTGATAATATGTATGTTCCAGTTTCACCTTTTTCACTTAGCCGAGAGAAAAAGAGAGAGAGGTGGTTAGGGTGGAAGCACCACCACTTTAAGAGAGAAGAAGATACGGTTGAAACGAAGATGGAGAGGAAACCAATTCCGCTTCAGTTTGCTGACAGTCTCATCTGACTTCTTTCCTGGGTGGTCATCTTCTACGTTAATGTACTAACAACAACAGATACGCTTCTGAAACAGAAACAACAAAGTTCGAAAATATTTAGATAAAAGGACACAGCAAAATCGACTTTGGTAATCAGATGAAATAGGAGGCGAATAGACCAAACTGGTGGTTTCTGTGGGAGTTGTTCTGTCATGTCCTGCTAATTTAGCAGCAGAATAAATCAGGGAGACATGAACAACGAATATGGTAATAAAAATTGCGCATACATTCGCAAATATCAGAGCAACTAATGAACAATAATTGCAATAAAAGTCATCATTTTATTGATAATTCATCTAAACTATTACAACCACTAATTCAGAGCCAAAACACCGGGCTCAATGACTTTATTACATTGGAAAAGAAATCTAAAGTAAATATCTAACTAGACTCTAAAGTACTAAGGGCATTCCATCGCTATGACTTCAGGACGCTCATCACTCCAGTCTAATCCCGTTGTTGTGTGTAAAGTCGTCACTTGACTTACCTAAAAACACAATAACAAATAACAAAAGGTGAGCGATAACGCTCAGTAGGACTTATATCTCGTGTAAACAAACATGCTTTAAGTGATTAATGTCTTGTAACACAGGTTAACTAGAGAGAACGATCAAGTATAGCGAGAGAGAAATAGTACATGATAAGAGATTGATGGCATACTAGAATGATAGCATGCGATAACATGTGAACGATAATACATTTCTCAAAAGTATTATAAAATAGGATGACAACATAACGAGATAGCGTGTAACAAGATAGTGTATAATAAGATAGCGTGTATCAAAATGACATGTAATAGGATAGCTTGTATCAAGGTGGCGTGTAACGAGATAGCATGTATATCAAGATAGCGTGCAACGAGATAACATGAATGAGATAACGTGTATGGTTGCACCACGGTGCACTAGTCGAGTAAGACAATAGTTACTTTGGGACAGTAGCCGTTTAACGATAGTACACTACAAGAAAATGCGCTATTTCCGACAGACGTAATCCGTCGAAAATCGTCAGTATTCCGTCGGAAAATGCTTCTTCCGACCGCTTTCCGTCCAAAGGTCGTCGGAACCTTTCCGTCGGAAATAGTTGGTCAGAAATTTCCGACGGACGACAATTCCGTCGGAATTCGGTCGAAACCTCCGACGGATATAATCCGTCGGTAAAGCCGTCCGTATTTTCCGACGGAATTGCCGACAGTGTTTAGCCATCGGTAATTTAACAGTTCCGACGGATACTTATCCGTCGGTCAATCCGTCAGTATTTTCCGACGGTATTACCGACGGTCTTTTTTCCGTCGGTAATTTATAAGTTCCGACGGATACTTATCCGTCAGAAAATCTGTCGGAAAATACACAATTTTTTAAAAAATAGGCAAATAAAAATGATTTGTCAACATTACTACAATGTCAAACCTGCTACAATATTCATAAATTAACAATACTAACAATCAACATAAAATCATAAAATACAATAAATATGAAATCATATAGAATAATGAATACAAAAATCAACATAGATCTGCTGGATCGTCTGCTGTCCCTGCCTCGTCAACGTCTGGAGCTGGATCCTATATAAAACTAATTAAAATGAGAAACATTAATAATAAATAAAAGACATACAGTATTTTCAAAAATGAAATTTAAAACATGTGATTATTTCTCAAGCTTAATACAATACTATTTTTAGATCCATCATTTTCTTGGGTGTTTTTAGATCCGTCCTTTGAATGCCCAACCCAATCCGGAGATCCAAATTGGATTCCGTCAGTTCCCACACGTCACTTTAACCCACCCGGTCGTGTCGGAGAAAACGGCACGTCGATCGGATCCCTATTTGGGATTTTAGACCCCCGAGTTGCGTCTTTTAACCATTATATATGTTTGGCCGTTTTTTAGATCCGTCCTTTGAATGCCCAACCCAATCTGGGGATCCAAATTAGATTCCGTTAGTTTCTACACGTCACTTTAACCCACCGGTCATGTCGGAGAAAATGGCACGTCGATCGGATCCCTATTTGGGATTTTAGACCCCCGGGTTGTGTGTTTTGACCCTTTATATATACTTGAGTGTTTTTTAGATCCGTCATTTGAATGCTCAACCCAATCCGGAGATCAAATTAGATTCCGTCAGTTCCCACACGTCACTTAAAACCCACCCGGTCGTGTCGGAGAAAGCGGACACGCCGATCGATCCCTATTTAGGATTTTGGACCCCCGGGTGTGTGTTTTGACCCTTTATATATATACTGGGTATTTTTTAGATCCGTCAATTGAACTCCCGACCCAATCTGGAGATCCAAATTGGATTCCGTCAGTTCCACAGGTCACTTTAACCCACCTGGTCGTGTCGGAGAAAACGGCACGCCGATCCGATCCCTATTTGGGATTTTGGACCCCCGGGTTGCGTGTTTTAACCATTTATATATGGTTGACCGTTTTTTAGATCGGTCATTTGAATGCCCAACCCAATCCGGGGATCCAAATTGGATTCCGTCAGTTTCTACACGTCACTTTAACACACCCGGTCGTGTTGAGAAAATGGCACGTCGATCGGATCCCTATTTGTGATTTTAGACCCCCGGGTGGTGTTTTGACCCTTTATATATACTTGGGTGTTTTTAGATCCGTCATTTGAATGTTCAACCCAATTCGGAGATCCAAATTGGATTCCGTCAGTTCCCACACGTCACTTTAACCCACCCGGTCGTGTCGGAAAAAACGGCACGCCGATCCGATCCCTATTTGGGATTTTGGACACCCGGGTTGTGTGTTTTGACCCTTTATATATATACTTGGGTATTTTTTAGATCCGTCAATTGAACGCCCGACCCAATCCGGAGATCCAAATTGGATTCCGTCAGTTCCCACACGTCACTTTAACCCACCTGGTCGTGTCGGAGAAAACAGCACGCCGATCCGATCCCTATTTGGGATTTTGGACGCCCGGGTTGCGTGTTTTAACCATTTATATATGGTTGACCGTGTTTTTAGATCGGTCCTTTGAATGCCCAACCCAATCCGGGGATCCAATTGGATTCCGTCAGTTCTACACGTCACTTTAACCCACCCGGTCGTGTTGGAGAAAACGGCACGTCGATCGGATCCCTATTTGGGATTTTAGACCCCCGGGTTGTGTGTTTTGACCCTTTATATATACTTGGGTGTTTTTTAGATCCGTCATTTGAATGCTCAACCCAATCCGGAGATCCAAATTGGATTCCGTCAGTTCCCACACGTCACTTTAACCCACCCGGTCGTGTCAGAGAAAACGGCACGCCGATCCGATCCTATTTGGGATTTTGGACCACCGGGTTGTGTGTTTTGACCTTTATATATATACTTGGGTATTTTTTAGATCCGTCAATTGAACGCCCGACCCAATCCGGAGATCCAAATTGGATTCCGTCGATTCCCACACGTCACTTTAACCCACTTGGTCGTGTCGGAGAAAACGGCACGCCGATCCGATCCCTATTGGGATTTTGGACCCCCGGGTTGTGTGTTTTAACCATTTATATATGGTTGACCGTGTTTTTAGATCGGTCTTTGAATGCCCAACCAATCTGGGGATCCAAATTGGATTCTGTCAGTTTGTACACGTTACTTTAACCCACCCGGTCGTTTGGACGCCCGGCCCAATCCTAAGTATATGAAATTAATACTAATACTGACCTGAGCTGCTGGCTGTGTGGGGCGTACTCCCTGCATTATTGACATGAACTGCTGAACCATATCGCTAAACTGGATCTGTAGCTGTACCCGCTGCGTCTCTATCTCTACCCGCTGCGCCTGTAGCTCTACCCGCTGCGTCTGTAGCTCTTCCCGCTGCGTCTGTAGCTCTGTATGTAGCTCCTCCCGAATGATGCCTCTAATGTCCTCTACACCACTGACGGGCGGCGCAGAAGATGAACTCGCGTGTGCCGGAGGAGCGATCGAACTAGCATATGAGGACAACACTCGATGAGTATCCAGGCTGTCCCCAAAGCCGTACACTCGACCTTCCTCGGCACTCCCGCTGCCTCGACCCAAGCGTCCGCATCCAAATCTGGCTGGGGAGTGCCCTCTGTGTAGCGCTCCGCCATCGTCCTGTCGTACGTCTCCGGTAAAATAATTTAAAATTAAATTATTGAAAACAAATTACTTTAATATCATAATTGAATTCATAATTTAAAGCTTGACTTACAGCATCGTGCGGGCACTCTCGGTAACATAGTCATCCGTCCCCTTCCGCTTATGAGTCCGGTCAAATAACTCACGGAAAGTAGGGGCACGCTCTAGGTCGTGATGCTTAAAATTCAACAAAATTAGTTACTTTCACAATAATAATCAATATATATATGAATCGAACAATAAAATACTTACCAATTTTTGACTGTGGGTCGCATAAGATACGGATCCACTAGTATGCACATTCTTCTCCGGTTGAGTTGCTCTGTTGCGTATTGCCGCCTGTGACCATGCTGCCATGGTCCAGCAGCCCAACGCGCGCAAAGGGACTCCCAATAGTCCGTCCGCAGCCAAACAGGGCCGTAATCCACCCAAGCCATAGGATCCCGGTTCCCTGTGGTCTTCATTGCCTTGTCCCGTGCCTCCCACATCGACTTTCTTAAATTAGTATGGGCCGTAATCTCCCAGACGGCTCGAGCCCGAGGAGATCCTCGGGTCTCGTGAACGCGAACCTCCGCTGTAAAGAAATAAAATTAATCAACGTTCTGCAATAAACCCAAATAATAATAATTGAATAAATGACTTCAACTCTTCTAAAAATAAAAATACCGTAAACATGTCAAATAATAAATCCGGACTGGCACCGGGAAGTCTCTCATGCATCCACTGGTCCTGGAATATGTGCGTGGACCAACGTCGTAATATAGCGGGAAGCAGGACTGGGATCTATCTTCCCCCTGCAATTCCACATTAATTTTCTACATGAAATGTATATCCTAAATAACAAATACAGTAACACTGAGATGATGAACTTTACCCTGAGATCCAGCATGGTTGTCGTCCTGGTAGCTGAGGCCCCTCCTCAGCTGCTGGATGCTGGCTCTCCACCTCTGTTGAAAACAATTAGTACAATTTTATTGTATAAATTGCAAGAGACCAAACATACTAATCTATTGAAACATATGTTTACCTTATGGTGAGGAAGAAGACGAAGGTGGCGTGGACGGGGAGGCAGTCCCTACAAAATTTCATACACATTAGAAATTATGAATTTCAAATAAACAACAATGTAGAAAATTACCTGTCGCTGGGACGACGGGCATGGACGGGGAGGCAGTCCCTGCAAAATTTCATACACATTAGAAATTATGAATTTCAAATAAACAACAATATAGAAATTTACCTGTCGCTGGGACGACGGGCGTGGACGGAGAGCAGTCCCTGCAAAATTTCATACACATTAGAAATTATGAATTTCAAATAAACAACAATGTAGAAAATTACCTGTCGCTGGGACGACGGGTGTGGACGGGGAGGAAGTCCCTGCAAAATTTCATACACATTAGAAATATGAATTTCAAATAAACAATAATATAGAAATTACCTGTCGCTGGGAAGACGGGCGTGGACGGGAGGCAGTCCCTGTAAATTGTATGTACGTTAGTTCTCGTGAAATCAATATAAACAATAATACCCATATGGTTTTTTGTGTACATATGCATATACCTGTCGGGACCTGGAGGCAGACGTGGACGGGGAGGTAGTCCCTCTGCCAACGGACGTGGCACCCTCCGACTGCGTCCTCCACGTACCATATCTCTATTGATACAAATAAAGATATAGCAAGTCATCAGCACTCAATTTGAAGTAGCAATTTATTATGAACATGTAATGAACAACAACACCAATTCTTACAAAATATGCAGTATATTATCTATATTCATCATCAGATGCTGAAGACATGTTTAATTCAGCTCATCATCTTTCCATCCTGGAATCATCCTCATCATCTTGGGAGTCTTCCTCCACATCAGACTCCACCTCTCGCTCAGCGACATTTGGGTCAACTTCTTCTTGTTCGTTATCCTTATGTAAGGAAATTGTTTCATTTATATCATGAACATTGTACTGCGTAGAAGCTGTCAACTCTCGTGCGTCACTCCGATCTGATTGGAAAAAGTTGTCATTAACACCTTCGAGCTCATCATCAGTCGGGAGAAGCTCATACTCAGGGAATAGTCTTGATTTCACTCTACATGCAGCCCACCAATCTCTTAATTTGAGGGATGTATAATTTGAATAATAAACTTGTTGGGCTTTTGCCGCCAGGATGAATGGCTCATATGTACTCAATTTGGACTTATGCTTCACATCGATTAATCCATATGTTGTGTCATGACGAATAGATGTCGAGTCAAACCAATGACACTTGAACAGAAATACATTGTTGTCTTGTCCCAAAAATTGCAGTTCAATGACTTCTTCGAGAATGCCATAATAGTCAATTTCATTTTCATTAGGCACTTCTCTTCACACATACGCCGCTGTTCATCGTAGACTTATTCCGTCCATAACTCTCGTGTGAAATCTGTATCCATTCACAATGTAGCCTGGATAGACACGTACAATCTTCGAGGGGCCAAAACTAATCTGTTGTACTCTTGAATCGGGAATGAAGCCTTGTCAACCATTATGAGATAAATAGACAAACATTGAATAAATGACTTCAACTCAGTCTGCATAAAAACATAACACTTATGTTTCAAAATAATTAGACACATACTCGAGATCTTAACCAAGTAGGAAAAGACTCTCCCGTTCCTTTTCAACCTGCACGTAGTTAGACATGGATTCCGTCGCAATATGACCGAGTCAAACTCTCTGCAATGTAAATGTCACACAACCGTTAGGTTCTGCAGCAATGCACGCAAATGATGACGAATAAGCGTGGAGAGCTTACTGAATGTAAGGGTCTAGTTCTTCGCAATTCATGAACACGTAGATCTCCGCAGCTACCAACTCTCTGTCTTGGAGTGCGCGAGTAGATGAAGATCTGAACGCCCGTCCGGCACACTTGAATACAGAGAGTCGGTCTGACACCTCGGAATCTCCACCATCATCATTACGTGGAGGTTGAGTGCGTCGGGTTCGTATTTCCGTGTCAAAGTACATCGACAGAAGTTCGATATCTCCTCAATGAGGTACGCCTGAGTAATGGAGCCCTCAACTTGTGCTTTGTTACGGACTTTCATCTTAAGATCGTGCATGCACCTACGACAATAATTCAAATGCATACATAAGTAATATAAAGATCGTCGTAATGGCAATAAATTGAGATGTAGAAATATACCTCTCAAACGGATACATCCATCGAAATTGTACTGGTCCTCCGGCCTCATATGGTAAATGGATGATTAGGTGCTCCATTGAATCAAAGAATGCTGGAGGAAATATCTTCTCTAATTTGAAGACTGTCTGAATTATATTTTGCTCTATATTTTGCAAGTCATGAATTTTGAGTTCTGATGCAGATAAAATCCTGAAGAATTGACTCAGCTCAGTCATTGCTCCCATATTTGTTTCGGCAACAACTCACGAAAAGCAAGAGGCATCAGTCTTTGCATGAAAACATGGCAGTCATGACTCTTCATTCCGTATATTTTTCCCTCATTGACATTTACACAACGCGCAATATTCGAGACATATCCATCCGGAAATCTCAATTGCTTTAACCATTACAACACTTCCTTAATCTGTCTGGCCCCAAGCACATATGCAGCTTTAGGTTGCACCACTTTTCCTTGAACATGCTGTAGCTCTAGTTCTGGACGTTTGCAAAGTACTTTCAAATCGACCCGTGCCTTGACGTTATCCTTCGTTTTACCTTTGACGTCCATAACTGTGTTGAACACATTATCAAAAACATTCTTCTCTATATGCATGACGTCTAGGTTATGACGTATCAAAAGTGTTGACCAATAAGGCAATTCCCAAAAATGCTTTGCTTCACCCAATTGTGATCCTTCCCAAAGCCAGGGATTTGTCGGGTACTACCAGCCAGTTGTGTTACAGTCGGTAAGTTCTGGACCGCCTCGCCATGTTTCCACCAGACACCCGTTCCATATCTACCTCCTCCATCACAGTTGTATTTTTATAAAAGAATCCTTTTGCTTTCGGAAAGGATGGTCACTGGGTAGAAATCGCCGATGACAATCGAACCAACAAGATTTTCCCCAGATTTCAACACAAATGATTTAGAATCCTCCATGCAATAAGGACATGCCAATCTCCCATGTGTGCTCCAGCCAGATAACATGCCGTAGGCTGGAAAGTCACTTATTGTCCACATTAATGCAGCCTTCAGATTGAAATTCTGTTTTCTGGATGCATCATAAGACTGCACACCATCTGACCATAACAATTTCATCTCATCAATCAACGGTCTGAGATATATGTCTATATTCTTTCCTGGACTTTTTGGACCCGGAATCAGCAATGAAAGGAACAGATTCTCACGCTTCATGCACATGCCTGGCGGAAGGTTATACGGTGTTAAGAATACTGGCCAACATGAGTAAGATGCCACCGAGCCTCCGAAAGGATTGAAACCATCTGTGCATAAACCAAGCCGTACATTGCGTGGATCCCTTGAGAAGTAAGGATGAGTACGGCTAAAATGAGCCCAAGCTTCACCATCGGCAGAATGACTCATTTCACCTTCGTCGCGACGGACTCTTTCCGCATGCCATGTCATATGTCCAGCTGTCTCGAGACATGAACAATCGCTGCAATCTGGGTGTGATAGGAAAGTACCGCAATGACTTATACGGAACATCCTTCTGCTTTGACTTGTCCCCTCTCTTGGGCTTGAACCTATCATGCTTACAAATACAGCATGATGTCTTATCTGCATCCTCTTTGTAGTACAACATACAGTGATTCGACATGCATCAATTTTCATAAAACCAAGCCCCAAATCATTCACCATCTTCTTCGTACGGTTAAAAGTCAGTAGGTAACCTCTCTGATTGAGGAAGCATGCTCTTGACCAGTAAGAGAAGCCGGTCAAAACAACTCTCGCTCATATGAAATCAGATTTCAAATTCAATAGCTGCGACACTGCAGACAACCGTGTATGCTTCTCACAACCATCCCATAATGGCTCATCAGCATCTCGAAGTAACTGATAAAATTCTGAGTGTATCATTCGGCACTTCTTCATTTGTTTGATCTTCAGAATATTGAACTCGGACCAGCAGCATCGACAACCATGTCTACGTACGTACTTGTGGAGGCAAAGTAATTAGCTGGTGCAGACGACTGAATATTCAACTCACCATGACACGACCATAATCATAATGGCCAAACAAATTCCTCTCGTATACAGATGATGCTGCACATCCCATGTCGATATCCACTTTTGTTCTTACAAACCGAACACGGACATCGGATGTTACCCATCGGATCAACTGCTACTGATGTATTACTTAATGCAAACTCAATAAAACTGTCAACTCTATCTTAAAAATCCTCGGTCACAACTCCATTCACTATTCCACGGTACATCCATGACCGATTCTCCGACATTTTTCCTACACATTAAATGTCATGTCCCGAGTTAAAATCCAACACCCATCACACATCAAGTACCATATTACGTTATATGGAGAGTCCCAGAGCTAATGGGTGAAATAAAGTGTGACGTAAAGATAAATGAAGAGTAAACATACATGAATATCAAATAAATTTGAGCACTATATAAAAACTTAATGGTATTGAACATTAAAAACAACACAAACCGTGATGTCTTCATATTAGGCCACCCCCACTGATCAGCTCTTTATTCACCAGCTTCTCAGTAGATTCATAGGGAGTGAACTAACACTGATATCCCTAAATATAGTTTGCCAAATACATCTCTTCGTACATAATGGGAAGACATAACTTTGAGAATGTCAAGTTCTTTGACACAATTATTTTTCACAAATTTACACCAGTCTTTCCAATAACATGTACAATACTACCACACCAACTGCGTCGTAAGATTACAGAATATCGCACTCTTTTTTCATCTTGAACAAAACAGATAATCCACTTTTATTTTCTAAACTTTGTCTTTCTCTTTCCGAATAATCTTTATGATTTTCGTCATCTTCTCTTTCACCAAAAGTAAACCATCATGCAATCTTGAATATCGAGCGGAAATATTTACGTTCAAACAAAACAAATACTTGATACGTTGAACATTTGTTCTCTTGAGTCTAATTTCAATCGCGAACTCTCATCACTAATTAGAAAAAAATTTTATAACATTTTATCATGAGTAATTTAAAATATGAAATTAAATCTAATATGGTAAATATGAAAAAAATCAATCAAATGGCTGCAAATAAACATACGAATGTTGAATGATTAACTTGCAATGTGAAATTTGTGAAAGTAAACAATATGTTAACAAAGAAGTCATTGCCTTGTTTATTTTCATGTCAAGCATATAAAAAAATAACAGCGAGCAAGATAAATAAAAAATAACTTAATTTACCAAAAGCTTTGAATATAAGCAATTAGGAGAAGGAACTTGTAGGTCCGGCTAATTTTTAGAAATTTAACAATACACACACACACCAAACATCAATGTGTAGCTATGTGCTATCCACGGTAGAGAAGTACTCTAAACAATTTCAAATGAGCAATTTTAAATCCAAACAAATACTATCTTTTAATCTCCCATCCAAATTGACTTTTCATACACTTTTATATTTATATGGAGCTTTCGTATTGATTTATTGATTGCACAACTACTTTGAAAACTCCATTAGACTAACACATTATTGATTGCACCCTAGGGGTGTGCCCACCCCCAATGGGATGGTGGTTTGCATCCACTAGATGCAAACCCATGGGAGTTGCACCAAGTGGTGCTCATACTTAAAACCTAGCGGGGCCCATACTTGCCATGTCGGCCGCGCGGGTAAGAAGTCTTCCATACCAACATTTAGGATGGATGAGGCCATGCCATTATTGACCTTTGAAAATTTCTTACCAAACTATGGCGACTTGTTATAGATACAAATTTATTCTCGCAAATAGGGTTTTTAGTGACAACGAGAATTTAAAATAGAATTTTGTCCAATTATATTTTTAACAAGGGTATATTTACTAAAAATCTTAAATTTTTAGTATAATTTACAAATGCTAGGTCCATATGTGTAACTCAAATCATCATTAAAAATATGGTTGGTTAGACCGATAAATCGAATTGAACCAAACAATCTATGGTACGGTACTAATCAAACCAGTGCACTCAAATTAAAACTATAATAAAAAATAAAAGTACTTAATCAAATGTCTATGTGTGGACTGCAAGATTTCAATCAAGGTATGAAACCGAGTGTACAGGAGGATATAGAACCCAACAGGAGTCCTGTATTATGAATGATCAAATGACTGATAAAACACATCAAGAGTAGAAGCCATTAAAGACTCAGTCCACACACAGCATCTATGCAAGTCATGACAAATGTTAGTGGAACTAAAATTTGCATGTGAATAAAAAAACTTCATCATCATTTTCATCAAAGTTGACATTTTTTACTACATATTTTGAAGACCCAATTATAAAGCAAAACAATATATCTCTACAGAATCTAACAATTTTACTTTTTCAACACATCAACTATTTTATCCCATGGTAAGCAAGACAAGCTTCATTGATCAATACACTAATTCATCTAAGTGCTAAACCAATCATAGGCTAATCAACATCTTTTTCATTTTTCTTTAACATCAACTCAGGATATATAGACTTTCATTAAAATAGGATGATATAAAACCATAAAATTTGACACTCAGCTATTAACTAAGTGCAAATGCCTTGAATCACTTCTGCAGGCGCAAGGTGACATTTATGCTCTATAGGCAGACTGGGGGGGGGGGGGGGGGACGCGCGGAGGGGGGGGGGGGGGGGGGGGAATGCATGGTGGGGGAGGGGGGGGACTATACTGGGCCAAGGGAGTGTGAGGGGGGGGGGATGGGGGACTATGGGGAATGTGGGGAGGGGGGGGGGGGAATGGTGGGGGGGGGGGGGGGGGACTGTACGTGGGGTGGGGGAGGAGGGGACTATGGGGAATGTGGGGAGGGGGGGCCGGGTGGGAAGGGGAGGGGGGGCCGGGTGCAAGTGGGGGGGGTGGAAAGGGGAGGGGCGCCATGCAGGGGTCGAGTGGGAAGGGGAGGGGGGCAAGGGAGTGTGGGGTGGGGGGAGGATGGGACTGTGGGAATGTGGGGAGGGGGGGGGAATGTGGGTATGTGGGGGGGGGGGGGGGGACTGTACGTGGGGTGGGGGAGGAGGGGACTGTGGGGAATGTGGGGGAGGGGGGGGGCGGCTGGGAAGGGGAGGGGGGCATCGTGCAGGGGAGGAGGGGGGCCGGGGGTGGGAAGGGGAGGGGGGCCAGATGAAGTGGGGGTGGAAAGGGGAGGGGCGCCGTGCAGGGGTCGGTGGGAAGGGGAGGGGGGCCGAGTGTGGGGGGGGGGGAGGGAGGGGGGGCCGGGTGCAAGGGGGGGGTGGAAAGGGGAGAGGCGCCGTGTGCAAGTGGGGGGGGGGGTGGGAAGGGGAGGGGGGGCCGGGTGGGGGGGGGGGGGGATCGTGCAGGGGGGGAGGCCGGGGGCGAGTGGGAAGGGGACGGGGCCGGGTGGGAAGGGGAGGGGGGGCCGGAGGAAGGTGGCGGGGGTGGGGAGAGAGGGGGAGTGGAACTCACCAGGAGAGGGGTGCCGGCGGCGAGCAGCGGCAAGCGGGGGCAGCGGCGGGTGGTGGCGGGCGAGCGGCGGCGGTCGGCGATCGGCGGCGGCGCGGCGAGGGCGCAGCGGCGAGAGGCGTCGCGAGAGAGAGAGGAGAGAGAGAGAGAGAGAGAAAAGGGGGGTTTCGGCGGAGGAAATAAAAGGTATTTACCGACGGCATTTCCGACTACCATATCCGTCGGAAGTTCCGACGGATTGGAATATCCGTCGAAATTACTACCGACGGATATCCGACGGTAATATGTCTGTCGGAAGATCCGTCGGTATTATTTCATTACCGACGGATATTTCCGACGGAAATATTTCTGTCAGAACTTCGACCTATTTTCGATGGACTATAGCGTCGGAATATCCGTCGGAATTACCGATGGAAATAAATCCGTCGGAAATATCCGTCGGTAATCCGCTTTCTCTTGTAGTGGTACATTACGTCTGAACTCCTCAGACTAATGTTATAACAATCAGTACTAGCACATAATAGCACAGAACTTGTACAATATGTCTGAACTCCTCAGACTAATAGTAAAATATTAGATGTCTAACCAATGTCGAGATAGTCAGAACCGCGTGCAATGCATAACACCGTCAATAGCCCCTGCAGGTATTTTCAGGTGGCTCTCTGCCCCCAGGACTAGATTGGAGCCCCTCGGACACTCTCCGTGCCCTGCACACTATACATTCAAGTCAGTAGGGTCACCGGACCCATATTATGGCTAGACAGTCATGTATAGTACAAGCAATGGGAGCCACAACAGCTCAAGAGTCTCAAGAGAGTACTAGATGAATAGATGAGATAGTAGAGTGAACGTGAATAGATGAGAGTACAAGGATAGTAGATGAGATAGGGGTATAATCGTTAAAACAACGATAAACCATGATAGTATCGGTTGCACAGCACCAGGTCGGGTACCGGCAGTCTGGTAGAAGAAGTCACCACCGCCCACTAGCCATGCTTAAAAACACTGGCCAGGTGGTCCGGCGTGATCACAAGATAAGAGAGATCTCACTAAGGCCGTTTGGATCGTATGATCTCTAAGAGTGTAACGGATTTAAATGTACAACCAGCTCGTCGGCAATGGACGTGCGCCAAAGCCAAGAAGACTTACGGAGGCCTTGACAAGGAGTCCCTAGTCCAGTCGAGAGTATTCCCGGTGGAGAGGTGGTCCAAGTCAAGAGAAAGTGTGTAACGAAACGTTGTCCGTCTTGCCTCAAGTGCTCGAAGGCAAAGGGACGCGATAACGGTGTACAAACCACACGAATAAAGTGAAGACATGTGTCATTTAAATAATAGGAAAATTAGGTAATTAGTTTCACTTAATTACCAGATACATTATTGAGAAATTTAATAAAGTTTAATGGCAACATGATGGTTAAGTGTGCGCAAGTGTATGAAATCAAAAGAGCATGATGGGTTGTGCACAAGCTTTTAAAATTAATTAGATTCATGTAATTAATTGCACATTATATTTATTCAGATCAAATTATGAATAATAATGTTTAATTAAGGCTAAAACAATGGCTAATTAACAAGTAGAGCAAGGGTATATAAGCAATTTCAGGCTCTGGCTGATTTTTTGTTAACGCGACGAGGGTACCCGTCGCGATTCAGGTCGCGACAAGGCGGCTGAGCGCGACAAGTGAACCGGCCGGTCTAGCTCGGTTCGGGGTGGATATCGTGGTGGTTTAGGTCACCGTGTTCTTAATGCGACATGATGGTGGGACGCGACCCGACTGATATCGCGGCGGGTCGCGCCGTCGCGATATCAGGAGAGTCCGGCCCCTTTTTTTTTTTTTCTTTTCAGGATTGATCAGATTTGATACAGGGCTCTTCTAAATCCAATATAAAATTGTATAATGACCCAAAAATCACGAATCTAGTTTCAAATGAAATTAGACACATAGATCTATCAGCATGCACGATTAATTTGAAATTAGACAATATTTAGGCATCCTTTGAACATGTTACATTCTGATAACCTAAACAGGCGCAGTCAGGGTTCAATGAATTTATTGGAGATGAATACTTAATGAAACATTATGAAACTAGTGGCGTTTGAAAGTTAACACGATGTAGTATTTTAAAGAATTTTATCATGACAGGACATCAAGTGTGCACGAAGTTTAAAGGTTATCATGAAGAGTCGGGTACATGCTACAGATAGGGATTCAATGATTTAATTCTCCCTAAAGAGAGGTCGAAATCAAGCAAGACCAGGTGCGTTTGAAAGATAATAAGATGCAGTACATACGAGAATTTTATCATGGCATGAGAGCAAGTACATATGGGGAATTAGAGAGAAAACATGAGATTTAGTTCAGGGTAACAACAGGATTTTACGAATTAAATTCGCCCAAATGGATGAGGGGAATACAACGAAACCATAGGGATTTTGAAGAGGTATATGAAATCTACCTAGGATAATTATTTCATGATTTAGCTTGAGAGATTACCTACCTTTCGTTGCAAGAATGAAAAGCTAGAGTTTTTATGAAGAACGAGATGAAATCCCTCCTTTCCAAGCTCCTCCTTCTTGCTCCTTCGTTCTCCAGCCTCTCCCTCATCTCCCAAGTCTAGCACGAAAATGAGGGTTGATAGGGTTGTATTAAGATGTATTTGGTTGCTACAAGAGTCCATCCTCTCTAAAACTCTTCTTCTCCTTCCAACTCTTTAATTTCTATATTTATCACATTATTTCTTGCATTATCCCACCTAATAGGATAGATGAGAGGTTAATTTCATGGGTAATGGGGTAGTATAAGTTTAGGTCTCTTTTCTATATATATATGAGTCATAATAGTGCCTTAATACCTCTTTTTAATTATGAGATAATTTAGTTACGAATTTCACTATTTAATATGAGTCCTCTCTCTTTAACCAATTGTCTCTCATCTAAATCCCCTTTTTAAGATTAGGATAGAGTCCTATTGAGTTATACTAGGTTTAGAACTCTTTCTAAGATGGTTAAGAGTTAAAATATTCATTATCTTAACCATTTTTTATTTATTAATATTTTAGGTACGAATTTAGCTTAATTATCTCCCATCTCATGATGGGCTCTTCTTATTTGGGCCAACATTCTATGTTAGGTCCATTATTAAAACCCATTACTAATTTAACTTAATGGGTATTGATTTAATTCCAATATTCACTTTATCCTTATGAAATCTATTTATCACACTTATTCAAGTAGTTTCATATTTTTAAATTGAATAAAATATATTCATGCTAATATTTCTAATATTCATCATTTGGATAATTACTCTTAGTCCAATAACTCATGTGAGTTTAATTGTACACCCATGTACTTACTTTACTTAATGAGTTTTTATTTATCCTTTTATTAGAGAATTTATTATGGGCCAAGATTGTCCATTGGTCCAGTTATCATAATGGACTATCATCCCATATTATTTAAAGTCTACCACACGTTTATTTTAATTTATAATCCACTTTGGATCATAAAATAATGGATTCTTCGACTTATTCCTTAATTACGCTAATAAGTCGCATAATTTCTTAAACTCGGTCTAAACGATTTTTCTGTGCCCAAATTTCATGATGGGTCATTAGATAACATTATTTAAGTGTATTATTATTTTCACTGAATTTTTATGGGTTTATACGCATGCGATAATAATGCGTACCTTTTTAACTGGTTGAATTTATTAATGATAAATTTTCAATTTATCTATAATTTTTAATAATAGATTTTCCGAGGTACTACATGTTCAGTATGGGAGGGTGAAGCCGCAAGGGCAGCGGCGAGAGGGGAGGGAGGGGAAGCGGCCGTCGATGGAGGGTATGGAGAGGGAGGGAAGGGTAGGGGCCATGGATAGAGGGTCCGCGAGAGAGAGGGACGGGAGGGGGCCGCAAATTAAGGGAGGGTCCAAGGAGGGAGGTAGGTTAGGGGGTCGTGGAGGGGAGGGTCCGGGGAGGGGAAGAGGGGGCGAGCAGGACAAACTGGTAGTGGAAGGGGCCGTGGATGGAGGGTTCAGGGAGGGAGGTGGCCGTGGAGGGGAGGGTCCGGGAAGGGGAAAAGGCGAAACTGGGAGGGGGAGAGGGGGCAAGCAGGTGAAACTGTAAGGGGCAAGGGTTGTGGATGTTGGGTCTGAGGAGGGAGGGAGGGGGGGGGCCATGGAGGGGATGGTCCAGGAGGGGAAGAAGGCGAAACTGGAAGGGGGGAGGGTTCCCGAGCAGATTGCCCTAGCCTTCTTCTGTGGACTGTTGGCGGTAGCCACAGTCATGCTGTCGTCCAAGGAGGCAGAGTAGGCGACCATGGAGGGCGGGTGTGGCCATGAAGCAGAACATTCGGTAGAGGGAGTTCATCGACGGTGATGGCGCCGCGGGCGAGCAGGGGCGGTGAGCTGGCGGGGAGCACGACGATGGCGAGAGCTGCGCGGGTAGCGGAGGCAGATGCGGCCGAGCGAACGGCAACGGGCTCAGTGCACTGGTGGGCAGTATGGCAGGGGCGTCCTCTCTTTCCTGATATCTTCTTTTCTTATATATTGAAAAGTTTTAAAAAATGGAGGAAGATTTGAAAAATGTAGGAACCATCCGTTGGTATTTTTCTACTTTTATATCGGGAAAGTAAAGAGAGGAATGTTTATAAGTTTGATATCCTCTCTTTCCTATATCTTCTTTTCATATATATATATGGAAGGTTTTAAAAAAGTGGAGGAAAGTTTTTGAAAAATAAAGGAACCTCT
>JACBKR010005003.1:0-20616 GCA_014218235.1 Colocasia esculenta
TTTTCAAAAACTTTCCTCCACTTTTTTAAAACCTTCCATATATATATATGAAAAGAAGATATAGGAAAGAGAGGATATCAAACTTATAAACATTCCTCTCTTTACTTTCCCGATATAAAAGTAGAAAAATACCAACGGATGGTTCCTACATTTTTCAAATCTTCCTCCATTTTTTAAAACTTTTCAATATATAAGAAAAGAAGATATCAGGAAAGAGAGGACGCCCCTGCCATACTGCCCACCAGTGCACTGAGCCCGTTGCCGTTCGCTCGGCCGCATCTGCCTCCGCTACCCGCGCAGCTCTCGCCATCGTCGTGCTCCCCGCCAGCTCACCGCCCCTGCTCGCCCGCGGCGCCATCACCGTCGATGAACTCCCTCTACCGAATGTTCTGCTTCATGGCCACACCCGCCCTCCATGGTCGCCTACTCTGCCTCCTTGGACGACAGCATGACTGTGGCTACCGCCAACAGTCCACAGAAGAAGGCTAGGGCAATCTGCTCGGGAACCCTCCCCCCTTCCAGTTTCGCCTTCTTCCCCTCCTGGACCATCCCCTCCATGGCCCCCCCCCTCCCTCCCTCCTCAGACCCAACATCCACAACCCTTGCCCCTTACAGTTTCACCTGCTTGCCCCCTCTCCCCCTCCCAGTTTCGCCTTTTCCCCTTCCCGGACCCTCCCCTCCACGGCCACCTCCCTCCCTGAACCCTCCATCCACGGCCCCTTCCACTACCAGTTTGTCCTGCTCGCCCCCTCTTCCCCTCCCCGGACCCTCCCCTCCACGACCCCCTAACCTACCTCCCTCCTTGGACCCTCCCTTAATTTGCGGCCCCCTCCCGTCCCTCTCTCTCGCGGACCCTCTATCCATGGCCCCTACCCTTCCCTCCCTCTCCATACCCTCCATCGACGGCCGCTTCCCCTCCCTCCCCTCTCGCCGCTGCCCTTGCGGCTTCACCCTCCCATACTGAACATGTAGTACCTCGGAAAATCTATTATTAAAAATTATAGATAAATTGAAAATTTATCATTAATAATTCAACCAGTTAAAAAGGTACGCATTATTATCGCATGCGTATAAACCCATAAAAATTCAGTGAAAATAATAATACACTTAAATAATGTTATCTAATGACCCATCATGAAATTTGGGCACAGAAAAATCGTTTAGACCGAGTTTAAGAAATTATGCGACTTATTAGCGTAATTAAGGAATAAGTCGAAGAATCCATTATTTTATGATCCAAAGTGGATTATAAATTAAAATAAACGTGTGGTAGACTTTAAATAATATGGGATGATAGTCCATTATGATAACTGGACCAATGGACAATCTTGGCCCATAATAAATTCTCTAATAAAAGGATAAATAAAAACTCATTAAGTAAAGTAAGTACATGGGTGTACAATTAAACTCACATGAGTTATTGGACTAAGAGTAATTATCCAAATGATGAATATTAGAAATATTAGCATGAATATATTTTATTCAATTTAAAAATATGAAACTACTTGAATAAGTGTGATAAATAGATTTCATAAGGATAAAGTGAATATTGGAATTAAATCAATACCCATTAAGTTAAATTAGTAATGGGTTTTAATAATGGACCTAACATAGAATGTTGGCCCAAATAAGAAGAGCCCATCATGAGATGGGAGATAATTAAGCTAAATTCGTACCTAAAATATTAATAAATAAAAAATGGTTAAGATAATGAATATTTTAACTCTTAACCATCTTAGAAAGAGTTCTAAACCTAGTATAACTCAATAGGACTCTATCCTAATCTTAAAAAGGGGATTTAGATGAGAGACAATTGGTTAAAGAGAGAGGACTCATATTAAATAGTGAAATTCGTAACTAAATTATCTCATAATTAAAAAGAGGTATTAAGGCACTATTATGACTCATATATATATAGAAAAGAGACCTAAACTTATACTACCCCATTACCCATGAAATTAACCTCTCATCTATCCTATTAGGTGGGATAATGCAAGAAATAATGTGATAAATATAGAAATTAAAGAGTTGGAAGGAGAAGAAGAGTTTTAGAGAGGATGGACTCTTGTAGCAACCAAATACATCTTAATACAACCCTATCAACCCTCATTTTCGTGCTAGACTTGGGAGATGAGGGAGAGGCTGGAGAACGAAGGAGCAAGAAGGAGGAGCTTGGAAAGGAGGGATTTCATCTCGTTCTTCATAAAAACTCTAGCTTTTCATTCTTGCAACGAAAGGTAGGTAATCTCTCAAGCTAAATCATGAAATAATTATCCTAGGTAGATTTCATATACCTCTTCAAAATCCCTATGGTTTCGTTGTATTCCCCTCATCCATTTGGGCGAATTTAATTCGTAAAATCCTGTTGTTACCCTGAACTAAATCTCATGTTTTCTCTCTAATTCCCCATATGTACTTGCTCTCATGCCATGATAAAATTCTCGTATGTACTGCATCTTATTATCTTTCAAACGCACCTGGTCTTGCTTGATTTCGACCTCTCTTTAGGGAGAATTAAATCATTGAATCCCTATCTGTAGCATGTACCCGACTCTTCATGATAACCTTTAAACTTCGTGCACACTTGATGTCCTGTCATGATAAAATTCTTTAAAATACTACATCGTGTTAACTTTCAAACGCCACTAGTTTCATAATGTTTCATTAAGTATTCATCTCCAATAAATTCATTGAACCCTGACTGCGCCTGTTTAGGTTATCAGAATGTAACATGTTCAAAGGATGCCTAAATATTGTCTAATTTCAAATTAATCGTGCATGCTGATAGATCTATGTGTCTAATTTCATTTGAAACTAGATTCGTGATTTTTGGGTCATTATACAATTTTATATTGGATTTAGAAGAGCCCTGTATCAAATCTGATCAATCCTGAAAAGAAAAAAAAAAAAAGGGGCCGGACTCTCCTGATATCGCGACGGCGCGACCCGCCGCGATATCAGTCGGGTCGCGTCCCACCATCATGTCGCATTAAGAACACGGTGACCTAAACCACCACGATATCCACCCCGAACCGAGCTAGACCGGCCGGTTCACTTGTCGCGCTCAGCCGCCTTGTCGCGACCTGAATCGCGACGGGTACCCTCGTCGCGTTAACAAAAAATCAGCCAGAGCCTGAAATTGCTTATATACCCTTGCTCTACTTGTTAATTAGCCATTGTTTTAGCCTTAATTAAACATTATTATTCATAATTTGATCTGAATAAATATAATGTGCAATTAATTACATGAATCTAATTAATTTTAAAAGCTTGTGCACAACCCATCATGCTCTTTTGATTTCATACACTTGCGCACACTTAACCATCATGTTGCCATTAAACTTTATTAAATTTCTCAATAATGTATCTGGTAATTAAGTGAAACTAATTACCTAATTTTCCTATTATTTAAATGACACATGTCTTCACTTTATTCGTGTGGTTTGTACACCGTTATCCGCGTCCCTTTGCCTTCGAGCACTTGAGGCAAGACGGACAACGTTTCGTTACACTTTCTCTTGACTTGGACCACCTCTCCACCGGGAATACTCTCGACTGGACTAGGGACTCCTTGTCAAGGCCTCCGTAAGTCTTCTTGGCTTTGGCGCACGTCCATTGCCGACGAGCTGGTTGTACATTTAAATCCGTTACACTCTTAGAGATCATACGATCCAAACGGCCTTAGTGAGATCTCTCTTATCTTGTGATCACGCCGGACCACCTGGCCAGTGTTTTTAAGCATGGCTAGTGGGCGGTGGTGACTTCTTCTACCAGACTGCCGGTACCCGACCTGGTGCTGTGCAACCGATACTATCATGGTTTATCGTTGTTTTAACGATTATACCCCTATCTCATCTACTATCCTTGTACTCTCATCTATTCACGTTCACTCTACTATCTCATCTATTCATCTAGTACTCTCTTGAGACTCTTGAGCTGTTGTGGCTCCCATTGCTTGTACTATACATGACTGTCTAGCCATAATATGGGTCCGGTGACCCTACTGACTTGAATGTATAGTGTGCAGGGCACGGAGAGTGTCCGAGGGGCTCCAATCTAGTCCTGGGGGCAGAGAGCCACCTGAAAATACCTGCAGGGGCTATTGACGGTGTTATGCATTGCACGCGGTTCTGACTATCTCGACATTGGTTAGACATCTAATATTTTACTATTAGTCTGAGGAGTTCAGACATATTGTACAAGTTCTGTGCTATTATGTGCTAGTACTGATTGTTATAACATTAGTCTGAGGAGTTCAGACGTAATGTACCACTACAAGAGAAAGCGGATTACCGACGGATATTTCCGACGGATTTATTTCCATCGGTAATTCCGACGGATATTCCGACGCTATAGTCCATCGAAAATAGGTCGAAGTTCTGACAGAAATATTTCCGTCGGAAATATCCGTCGGTAATGAAATAATACCGACGGATCTTCCGACAGACATATTACCGTCGGATATCCGTCGGTAGTAATTTCGACGGATATTCCAATCCGTCGGAACTTCCGACGGATATGGTAGTCGGAAATGCCGTCGGTAAATACCTTTTATTTCCTCCGCCGAAACCCCCCTTTTCTCTCTCTCTCTCTCTCTCCTCTCTCTCTCGCGACGCCTCTCGCCGCTGCGCCCTCGCCGCGCCGCCGCCGATCGCCGACCGCCGCCGCTCGCCCGCCACCACCCGCCGCTGCCCCCGCTTGCCGCTGCTCGCCGCCGGCACCCCTCTCCTGGTGAGTTCCACTCCCCCTCTCTCCCCACCCCCGCCACCTTCCTCCGGCCCCCCCTCCCCTTCCCACCCGGCCCCGTCCCCTTCCCACTCGCCCCCGGCCTCCCCCCCTGCACGATCCCCCCCCCCCCCCACCCGGCCCCCCCTCCCCTTCCCACCCCCCCCCCCACTTGCACACGGCGCCTCTCCCCTTTCCACCCCCCCCTTGCACCCGGCCCCCCCTCCCTCCCCCCCCCCCACACTCGGCCCCCCTCCCCTTCCCACCGACCCCTGCACGGCGCCCCTCCCCTTTCCACCCCCACTTCATCTGGCCCCCCTCCCCTTCCCACCCCCGGCCCCCCTCCTCCCCTGCACGATGCCCCCCTCCCCTTCCCAGCCGCCCCCCCCCTCCCCCACATTCCCCACAGTCCCCTCCTCCCCCACCCCACGTACAGTCCCCCCCCCCCCCCCCACATACCCACATTCCCCCCCCCTCCCCACATTCCCACAGTCCCATCCTCCCCCACCCCACACTCCCTTGCCCCCCTCCCCTTCCCACTCGACCCCTGCATGGCGCCCCTCCCCTTTCCACCCCCCCCACTTGCACCCGGCCCCCCCTCCCCTTCCCACCCGGCCCCCCCTCCCCACATTCCCCATAGTCCCCTCCTCCCCCACCCCACGTACAGTCCCCCCCCCCCCCCCCCACCATTCCCCCCCCCCCCTCCCCACATTCCCCATAGTCCCCCATCCCCCCCCCCTCACACTCCCTTGGCCCAGTATAGTCCCCCCCCTCCCCCACCATGCATTCCCCCCCCCCCCCCCCCCCCTCCGCGCGTCCCCCCCCCCCCCCCCCAGTCTGCCTATAGAGCATAAATGTCACCTTGCGCCTGCAGAAGTGATTCAAGGCATTTGCACTTAGTTAATAGCTGAGTGTCAAATTTTATGGTTTTATATCATCCTATTTTAATGAAAGTCTATATATCCTGAGTTGATGTTAAAGAAAAATGAAAAAGATGTTGATTAGCCTATGATTGGTTTAGCACTTAGATGAATTAGTGTATTGATCAATGAAGCTTGTCTTGCTTACCATGGGATAAAATAGTTGATGTGTTGAAAAAGTAAAATTGTTAGATTCTGTAGAGATATATTGTTTTGCTTTATAATTGGGTCTTCAAAATATGTAGTAAAAAATGTCAACTTTGATGAAAATGATGATGAAGTTTTTTTATTCACATGCAAATTTTAGTTCCACTAACATTTGTCATGACTTGCATAGATGCTGTGTGTGGACTGAGTCTTTAATGGCTTCTACTCTTGATGTGTTTTATCAGTCATTTGATCATTCATAATACAGGACTCCTGTTGGGTTCTATATCCTCCTGTACACTCGGTTTCATACCTTGATTGAAATCTTGCAGTCCACACATAGACATTTGATTAAGTACTTTTATTTTTTATTATAGTTTTAATTTGAGTGCACTGGTTTGATTAGTACCGTACCATAGATTGTTTGGTTCAATTCGATTTATCGGTCTAACCAACCATATTTTTAATGATGATTTGAGTTACACATATGGACCTAGCATTTGTAAATTATACTAAAAATTTAAGATTTTTAGTAAATATACCCTTGTTAAAAATATAATTGGACAAAATTCTATTTTAAATTCTCGTTGTCACTAAAAACCCTATTTGCGAGAATAAATTTGTATCTATAACAAGTCGCCATAGTTTGGTAAGAAATTTTCAAAGGTCAATAATGGCATGGCCTCATCCATCCTAAATGTTGGTATGGAAGACTTCTTACCCGCGCGGCCGACATGGCAAGTATGGGCCCCGCTAGGTTTTAAGTATGAGCACCACTTGGTGCAACTCCCATGGGTTTGCATCTAGTGGATGCAAACCACCATCCCATTGGGGGTGGGCACACCCCTAGGGTGCAATCAATAATGTGTTAGTCTAATGGAGTTTTCAAAGTAGTTGTGCAATCAATAAATCAATACGAAAGCTCCATATAAATATAAAAGTGTATGAAAAGTCAATTTGGATGGGAGATTAAAAGATAGTATTTGTTTGGATTTAAAATTGCTCATTTGAAATTGTTTAGAGTACTTCTCTACCGTGGATAGCACATAGCTACACATTGATGTTTGGTGTGTGTGTGTATTGTTAAATTTCTAAAAATTAGCCGGACCTACAAGTTCCTTCTCCTAATTGCTTATATTCAAAGCTTTTGGTAAATTAAGTTATTTTTTATTTATCTTGCTCGCTGTTATTTTTTTATATGCTTGACATGAAAATAAACAAGGCAATGACTTCTTTGTTAACATATTGTTTACTTTCACAAATTTCACATTGCAAGTTAATCATTCAACATTCGTATGTTTATTTGCAGCCATTTGATTGATTTTTTTCATATTTACCATATTAGATTTAATTTCATATTTTAAATTACTCATGATAAAATGTTATAAAATTTTTTTCTAATTAGTGATGAGAGTTCGCGATTGAAATTAGACTCAAGAGAACAAATGTTCAACGTATCAAGTATTTGTTTTGTTTGAACGTAAATATTTCCGCTCGATATTCAAGATTGCATGATGGTTTACTTTTGGTGAAAGAGAAGATGACGAAAATCATAAAGATTATTCGGAAAGAGAAAGACAAAGTTTAGAAAATAAAAGTGGATTATCTGTTTTGTTCAAGATGAAAAAAGAGTGCGATATTCTGTAATCTTACGACGCAGTTGGTGTGGTAGTATTGTACATGTTATTGGAAAGACTGGTGTAAATTTGTGAAAAATAATTGTGTCAAAGAACTTGACATTCTCAAAGTTATGTCTTCCCATTATGTACGAAGAGATGTATTTGGCAAACTATATTTAGGGATATCAGTGTTAGTTCACTCCCTATGAATCTACTGAGAAGCTGGTGAATAAAGAGCTGATCAGTGGGGGTGGCCTAATATGAAGACATCACGGTTTGTGTTGTTTTTAATGTTCAATACCATTAAGTTTTTATATAGTGCTCAAATTTATTTGATATTCATGTATGTTTACTCTTCATTTATCTTTACGTCACACTTTATTTCACCCATTAGCTCTGGGACTCTCCATATAACGTAATATGGTACTTGATGTGTGATGGGTGTTGGATTTTAACTCGGGACATGACATTTAATGTGTAGGAAAAATGTCGGAGAATCGGTCATGGATGTACCGTGGAATAGTGAATGGAGTTGTGACCGAGGATTTTTAAGATAGAGTTGACAGTTTTATTGAGTTTGCATTAAGTAATACATCAGTAGCAGTTGATCCGATGGGTAACATCCGATGTCCGTGTTCGGTTTGTAAGAACAAAAGTGGATATCGACATGGGATGTGCAGCATCATCTGTATACGAGAGGAATTTGTTTGGCCATTATGATTATGGTCGTGTCATGGTGAGTTGAATATTCAGTCGTCTGCACCAGCTAATTACTTTGCCTCCACAAGTACGTACGTAGACATGGTTGTCGATGCTGCTGGTCCGAGTTCAATATTCTGAAGATCAAACAAATGAAGAAGTGCCGAATGATACACTCAGAATTTTATCAGTTACTTCGAGATGCTGATGAGCCATTATGGGATGGTTGTGAGAAGCATACACGGTTGTCTGCAGTGTCGCAGCTATTGAATTTGAAATCTGATTTCATATGAGCGAGAGTTGTTTTGACCGGCTTCTCTTACTGGTCAAGAGCATGCTTCCTCAATCAGAGAGGTTACCTACTGACTTTTAACCGTACGAAGAAGATGGTGAATGATTTGGGGCTTGGTTTTATGAAAATTGATGCATGTCGAATCACTGTATGTTGTACTACAAAGAGGATGCAGATAAGACATCATGCTGTATTTGTAAGCATGATAGGTTCAAGCCCAAGAGAGGGGACAAGTCAAAGCAGAAGGATGTTCCGTATAAGTCATTGCGGTACTTTCCTATCACACCCAGATTGCAGCGATTGTTCATGTCTCGAGACAGCTGGACATATGACATGGCATGCGGAAAGAGTCCGTCGCGACGAAGGTGAAATGAGTCAGTCTGCCGATGGTGAAGCTTGGGCTCATTTTAGCCGTACTCATCCTTACTTCTCAAGGGATCCACGCAATGTACGGCTTGGTTTATGCACAGATGGTTTCAATCCTTTCGGAGGCTCGGTGGCATCTTACTCATGTTGGCCAGTATTCTTAACACCGTATAACCTTCCGCCAGGCATGTGCATGAAGCGTGAGAATCTGTTCCTTTCATTGCTGATTCCGGGTCCAAAAAGTCCAGGAAAGAATATAGACATATATCTCAGACCGTTGATTGATGAGATGAAATTGTTATGGTCAGATGGTGTGCAGTCTTATGATGCATCCAGAAAACAGAATTTCAATCTGAAGGCTGCATTAATGTGGACAATAAGTGACTTTCCAGCCTACGGCATGTTATCTGGCTGGAGCACACATGGGAGATTGGCATGTCCTTATTGCATGGAGGATTCTAAATCATTTGTGTTGAAATCTGGGGAAAATCTTGTTGGTTCGATTGTCATCGGCGATTTCTACCCAGTGACCATCCTTTCCGAAAGCAAAAGGATTCTTTTATAAAAATACAACTGTGATGGAGGAGGTAGATATGGAACGGGTGTCTGGTGGAAACATGGCGAGGCGGTCCAGAACTTACCGACTGTAACACAACTGGCTGGTAGTACCCGACAAATCCCTGGCTTTGGGAAGGATCACAATTGGGTGAAGCAAAGCATTTTTGGGAATTGCCTTATTGGTCAACACTTTTGATACGTCATAACCTAGACGTCATGCATATAGAGAAGAATGTTTTTGATAATGTGTTCAACACAGTTATGGACGTCAAAGGTAAAACGAAGGATAACGTCAAGGCACGGGTCGATTTGAAAGTACTTTGCAAACGTCCAGAACTAGAGCTACAGCATGTTCAAGGAAAAGTGGTGCAACCTAAAGCTGCATATGTGCTTGGGGCCAGACAGATTAAGGAAGTGTTGTAATGGTTAAAGCAATTGAGATTTCCGGATGGATATGTCTCGAATATTGCGCGTTGTGTAAATGTCAATGAGGGAAAAATATACGGAATGAAGAGTCATGACTGCCATGTTTTCATGCAAAGACTGATGCCTCTTGCTTTTCGTGAGTTGTTGCCGAAACAAATATGGGAGCAATGACTGAGCTGAGTCAATTCTTCAGGATTTTATCTGCATCAGAACTCAAAATTCATGACTTGCAAAATATAGAGCAAAATATAATTCAGACAGTCTTCAAATTAGAGAAGATATTTCCTCCAGCATTCTTTGATTCAATGGAGCACCTAATCATCCATTTACCATATGAGGCCGGAGGACCAGTACAATTTCGATGGATGTATCCGTTTGAGAGGTATATTTCTACATCTCAATTTATTGCCATTACGACGATCTTTATATTACTTATGTATGCATTTGAATTATTGTCGTAGGTGCATGCACGATCTTAAGATGAAAGTCCGTAACAAAGCACAAGTTGAGGGCTCCATTACTCAGGCGTACCTCATTGAGGAGATATCGAACTTCTGTCGATGTACTTTGACACGGAAATACGAACCCGACGCACTCAACCTCCACGTAATGATGATGGTGGAGATTCCGAGGTGTCAGACCGACTCTCTGTATTCAAGTGTGCCGGACGGGCGTTCAGATCTTCATCTACTCGCGCACTCCAAGACAGAGAGTTGGTAGCTGCGGAGATCTACGTGTTCATGAATTGCGAAGAACTAGACCCTTACATTCAGTAAGCTCTCCACGCTTATTCGTCATCATTTGCGTGCATTGCTGCAGAACCTAACGGTTGTGTGACATTTACATTGCAGAGAGTTTGACTCGGTCATATTGCGACGGAATCCATGTCTAACTACGTGCAGGTTGAAAAGGAACGGGAGAGTCTTTTCCTACTTGGTTAAGATCTCGAGTATGTGTCTAATTATTTTGAAACATAAGTGTTATGTTTTTATGCAGACTGAGTTGAAGTCATTTATTCAATGTTTGTCTATTTATCTCATAATGGTTGACAAGGCTTCATTCCCGATTCAAGAGTACAACAGATTAGTTTTGGCCCCTCGAAGATTGTACGTGTCTATCCAGGCTACATTGTGAATGGATACAGATTTCACACGAGAGTTATGGACGGAATAAGTCTACGATGAACAGCGGCGTATGTGTGAAGAGAAGTGCCTAATGAAAATGAAATTGACTATTATGGCATTCTCGAAGAAGTCATTGAACTGCAATTTTTGGGACAAGACAACAATGTATTTCTGTTCAAGTGTCATTGGTTTGACTCGACATCTATTCGTCATGACACAACATATGGATTAATCGATGTGAAGCATAAGTCCAAATTGAGTACATATGAGCCATTCATCCTGGCGGCAAAAGCCCAACAAGTTTATTATTCAAATTATACATCCCTCAAATTAAGAGATTGGTGGGCTGCATGTAGAGTGAAATCAAGACTATTCCCTGAGTATGAGCTTCTCCCGACTGATGATGAGCTCGAAGGTGTTAATGACAACTTTTTCCAATCAGATCGGAGTGACGCACGAGAGTTGACAGCTTCTACGCAGTACAATGTTCATGATATAAATGAAACAATTTCCTTACATAAGGATAACGAACAAGAAGAAGTTGACCCAAATGTCGCTGAGCGAGAGGTGGAGTCTGATGTGGAGGAAGACTCCCAAGATGATGAGGATGATTCCAGGATGGAAAGATGATGAGCTGAATTAAACATGTCTTCAGCATCTGATGATGAATATAGATAATATACTGCATATTTTGTAAGAATTGGTGTTGTTGTTCATTACATGTTCATAATAAATTGCTACTTCAAATTGAGTGCTGATGACTTGCTATATCTTTATTTGTATCAATAGAGATATGGTACGTGGAGGACGCAGTCGGAGGGTGCCACGTCCGTTGGCAGAGGGACTACCTCCCCGTCCACGTCTGCCTCCAGGTCCCGACAGGTATATGCATATGTACACAAAAAACCATATGGGTATTATTGTTTATATTGATTTCACGAGAACTAACGTACATACAATTTTACAGGGACTGCCTCCCGTCCACGCCCGTCTTCCCAGCGACAGGTAATTTCTATATTATTGTTTATTTGAAATTCATATTTCTAATGTGTATGAAATTTTGCAGGGACTTCCTCCCCGTCCACACCCGTCGTCCCAGCGACAGGTAATTTTCTACATTGTTGTTTATTTGAAATTCATAATTTCTAATGTGTATGAAATTTTGCAGGGACTGCTCTCCGTCCACGCCCGTCGTCCCAGCGACAGGTAAATTTCTATATTGTTGTTTATTTGAAATTCATAATTTCTAATGTGTATGAAATTTTGCAGGGACTGCCTCCCCGTCCATGCCCGTCGTCCCAGCGACAGGTAATTTTCTACATTGTTGTTTATTTGAAATTCATAATTTCTAATGTGTATGAAATTTTGTAGGGACTGCCTCCCGTCCACGCCACCTTCGTCTTCTTCCTCACCATAAGGTAAACATATGTTTCAATAGATTAGTATGTTTGGTCTCTTGCAATTTATACAATAAAATTGTACTAATTGTTTTCAACAGAGGTGGAGAGCCAGCATCCAGCAGCTGAGGAGGGGCCTCAGCTACCAGGACGACAACCATGCTGGATCTCAGGGTAAAGTTCATCATCTCAGTGTTACTGTATTTGTTATTTAGGATATACATTTCATGTAGAAAATTAATGTGGAATTGCAGGGGGAAGATAGATCCCAGTCCTGCTTCCCGCTATATTACGACGTTGGTCCACGCACATATTCCAGGACCAGTGGATGCATGAGAGACTTCCCGGTGCCAGTCCGGATTTATTATTTGACATGTTTACGGTATTTTTATTTTTAGAAGAGTTGAAGTCATTTATTCAATTATTATTATTTGGGTTTATTGCAGAACGTTGATTAATTTTATTTCTTTACAGCGGAGGTTCGCGTTCACGAGACCCGAGGATCTCCTCGGGCTCGAGCCGTCTGGGAGATTACGGCCCATACTAATTTAAGAAAGTCGATGTGGGAGGCACGGGACAAGGCAATGAAGACCACAGGGAACCGGGATCCTATGGCTTGGGTGGATTACGGCCCTGTTTGGCTGCGGACGGACTATTGGGAGTCCCTTTGCGCGCGTTGGGCTGCTGGACCATGGCAGCATGGTCACAGGCGGCAATACGCAACAGAGCAACTCAACCGGAGAAGAATGTGCATACTAGTGGATCCGTATCTTATGCGACCCACAGTCAAAAATTGGTAAGTATTTTATTGTTCGATTCATATATATATTGATTATTATTGTGAAAGTAACTAATTTTGTTGAATTTTAAGCATCACGACCTAGAGCGTGCCCCTACTTTCCGTGAGTTATTTGACCGGACTCATAAGCGGAAGGGGACGGATGACTATGTTACCGAGAGTGCCCGCACGATGCTGTAAGTCAAGCTTTAAATTATGAATTCAATTATGATATTAAAGTAATTTGTTTTCAATAATTTAATTTTAAATTATTTTACCGGAGACGTACGACAGGACGATGGCGGAGCGCTACACAGAGGGCACTCCCCAGCCAGATTTGGATGCGGACGCTTGGGTCGAGGCAGCGGGAGTGCCGAGGAAGGTCGAGTGTACGGCTTTGGGGACAGCCTGGATACTCATCGAGTGTTGTCCTCATATGCTAGTTCGATCGCTCCTCCGGCACACGCGAGTTCATCTTCTGCGCCGCCCGTCAGTGGTGTAGAGGACATTAGAGGCATCATTCGGGAGGAGCTACATACAGAGCTACAGACGCAGCGGGAAGAGCTACAGACGCAGCGGGTAGAGCTACAGGCGCAGCGGGTAGAGATAGAGACGCAGCGGGTACAGCTACAGATCCAGTTTAGCGATATGGTTCAGCAGTTCATGTCAATAATGCAGGGAGTACGCCCCACACAGCCAGCAGCTCAGGTCAGTATTAGTATTAATTTCATATACTTAGGATTGGGCCGGGCGTCCAAACGACCGGGTGGGTTAAAGTAACGTGTACAAACTGACAGAATCCAATTTGGATCCCCAGATTGGTTGGGCATTCAAAGACCGATCTAAAAACACGGTCAACCATATATAAATGGTTAAAACACACAACCCGGGGGTCCAAAATCCCAATAGGGATCGGATCGGCGTGCCGTTTTCTCCGACACGACCAAGTGGGTTAAAGTGACGTGTGGGAATCGACGGAATCCAATTTGGATCTCCGGATTGGGTCGGGCGTTCAATTGACGGATCTAAAAAATACCCAAGTATATATATAAAGGTCAAAACACACAACCCGGTGGTCCAAAATCCCAAATAGGATCGGATCGGCGTGCCGTTTTCTCTGACACGACCGGGTGGGTTAAAGTGACGTGTGGGAACTGACGGAATCCAATTTGGATCTCCGGATTGGGTTGAGCATTCAAATGACGGATCTAAAAAACACCCAAGTATATATAAAGGGTCAAAACACACAACCCGGGGGTCTAAAATCCCAAATAGGGATCCGATCGACGTGCCGTTTTCTCCAACACGACCGGGTGGGTTAAAGTGACGTGTAGAACTGACGGAATCCAATTGGATCCCCGGATTGGGTTGGGCATTCAAAGGACCGATCTAAAAACACGGTCAACCATATATAAATGGTTAAAACACGCAACCCGGGCGTCCAAAATCCCAAATAGGGATCGGATCGGCGTGCTGTTTTCTCCGACACGACCAGGTGGGTTAAAGTGACGTGTGGGAACTGACGGAATCCAATTTGGATCTCCGGATTGGGTCGGGCGTTCAATTGACGGATCTAAAAAATACCCAAGTATATATATAAAGGGTCAAAACACACAACCCGGGTGTCCAAAATCCCAAATAGGGATCGGATCGGCGTGCCGTTTTTTCCGACACGACCGGGTGGGTTAAAGTGACGTGTGGGAACTGACGGAATCCAATTTGGATCTCCGAATTGGGTTGAACATTCAAATGACGGATCTAAAAAACACCCAAGTATATATAAAGGGTCAAAACACCACCCGGGGGTCTAAAATCACAAATAGGGATCCGATCGACGTGCCATTTTCTCAACACGACCGGGTGTGTTAAAGTGACGTGTAGAAACTGACGGAATCCAATTTGGATCCCCGGATTGGGTTGGGCATTCAAATGACCGATCTAAAAAACGGTCAACCATATATAAATGGTTAAAACACGCAACCCGGGGGTCCAAAATCCCAAATAGGGATCGGATCGGCGTGCCGTTTTCTCCGACACGACCAGGTGGGTTAAAGTGACCTGTGGAACTGACGGAATCCAATTTGGATCTCCAGATTGGGTCGGGAGTTCAATTGACGGATCTAAAAAATACCCAGTATATATATAAAGGGTCAAAACACACACCCGGGGGTCCAAAATCCTAAATAGGGATCGATCGGCGTGTCCGCTTTCTCCGACACGACCGGGTGGGTTTAAGTGACGTGTGGGAACTGACGGAATCTAATTTGATCTCCGGATTGGGTTGAGCATTCAAATGACGGATCTAAAAAACACTCAAGTATATATAAAGGGTCAAAACACACAACCCGGGGGTCTAAAATCCCAAATAGGGATCCGATCGACGTGCCATTTTCTCCGACATGACCGGTGGGTTAAAGTGACGTGTAGAAACTAACGGAATCTAATTTGGATCCCCAGATTGGGTTGGGCATTCAAAGGACGGATCTAAAAAACGGCCAAACATATATAATGGTTAAAAGACGCAACTCGGGGGTCTAAAATCCCAAATAGGGATCCGATCGACGTGCCGTTTTCTCCGACACGACCGGGTGGGTTAAAGTGACGTGTGGGAACTGACGGAATCCAATTTGGATCTCCGGATTGGGTTGGGCATTCAAAGGACGGATCTAAAAACACCCAAGAAAATGATGGATCTAAAAATAGTATTGTATTAAGCTTGAGAAATAATCACATGTTTTAAATTTCATTTTTGAAAATACTGTATGTCTTTTATTTATTATTAATGTTTCTCATTTTAATTAGTTTTATATAGGATCCAGCTCCAGACGTTGACGAGGCAGGGACAGCAGACGATCCAGCAGATCTATGTTGATTTTTGTATTCATTATTCTATATGATTTCATATTTATTGTATTTTATGATTTTATGTTGATTGTTAGTATTGTTAATTTATGAATATTGTAGCAGGTTTGACATTGTAGTAATGTTGACAAATCATTTTTATTTGCCTATTTTTTAAAAAATTGTGTATTTTCCGACAGATTTTCTGACGGATAAGTATCCGTCGGAACTTATAAATTACCGACGGAAAAAAGACCGTCGGTAATACCGTCGGAAAATACTGACGGATTGACCGACGGATAAGTATCCGTCGGAACTGTTAAATTACCGATGGCTAAACACTGTCGGCAATTCCGTCGGAAAATACGGACGGCTTTACCGACGGATTATATCCGTCGGAGGTTTCGACCGAATTCCGACGGAATTGTCGTCCGTCGGAAATTTCTGACCAACTATTTCCGACGGAAAGGTTCCGACGACCTTTGGACGGAAAGCGGTCGGAAGAAGCATTTTCCGACGGAATACTGACGATTTTCGACGGATTACGTCTGTCGGAAATAGCGCATTTTCTTGTAGTGTACTATCGTTAAACGGCTACTGTCCCAAAGTAACTATTGTCTTACTCGACTAGTGCACCGTGGTGCAACCATACACGTTATCTCATTCATGTTATCTCGTTGCACGCTATCTTGATATACATGCTATCTCGTTACACGCCACCTTGATACAAGCTATCCTATTACATGTCATTTTGATACACGCTATCTTATTATACACTATCTTGTTACACGCTATCTCGTTATGTTGTCATCCTATTTTATAATACTTTTGAGAAATGTATTATCGTTCACATGTTATCGCATGCTATCATTCTAGTATGCCATCAATCTCTTATCATGTACTATTTCTCTCTCGCTATACTTGATCGTTCTCTCTAGTTAACCTGTGTTACAAGACATTAATCACTTAAAGCATGTTTGTTTACACGAGATATAAGTCCTACTGAGCGTTATCGCTCACCTTTTGTTATTTGTTATTGTGTTTTTAGGTAAGTCAAGTGACGACTTTACACACAACAACGGGATTAGACTGGAGTGATGAGCGTCCTGAAGTCATAGCGATGGAATGCCCTTAGTACTTTAGAGTCTAGTTAGATATTTACTTTAGATTTCTTTTCCAATGTAATAAAGTCATTGAGCCCGGTGTTTTGGCTCTGAATTAGTGGTTGTAATAGTTTAGATGAATTATCAATAAAATGATGACTTTTATTGCAATTATTGTTCATTAGTTGCTCTGATATTTGCGAATGTATGCGCAATTTTTATTACCATATTCGTTGTTCATGTCTCCCTGATTTATTCTGCTGCTAAATTAGCAGGACATGACAGAACAACTCCCACAGAAACCACCAGTTTGGTCTATTCGCCTCCTATTTCATCTGATTACCAAAGTCGATTTTGCTGTGTCCTTTTATCTAAATATTTTCGAACTTTGTTGTTTCTGTTTCAGAAGCGTATCTGTTGTTGTTAGTACATTAACGTAGAAGATGACCACCCAGGAAAGAAGTCAGATGAGACTGTCAGCAAACTGAAGCGGAATTGGTTTCCTCTCCATCTTCGTTTCAACCGTATCTTCTTCTCTCTTAAAGTGGTGGTGCTTCCACCCTAACCACCTCTCTCTCTTTTTCTCTCGGCTAAGTGAAAAAGGTGAAACTGGAACATACATATTATCAGGCGTCCGGAGACTCCAGACCAGTCTTACACAGCTGAGATGTGATTATTAATGTCAGACAAATTTCTAATCATATTTGTTTTATTTTATACTTTGACTGGAAAGGCCATTCAGGAAGGAAACGAACTCTGGCGAAAGAGTATAACGACCCACAACTTGCTATTTCTGCAGCTTCCGGTGCATTTTCTTACCTACTCATCATTCTATGCTTTTCCAAGTTGTAGCCTTTTGTCTGGATTACACATTGTGTGTTTCTGCCCTTTTTATGATGCCATTTCCTTCCCCGCAGAAGATGGCATACAGGAAGGGGGCCTAGATGATTTTGATCAGAAGCACAAAAGGCCGTATGCTTGCCGAGGGACGGCTAATTAACAATTGTAAGATGCAGGAAAATGGTTGTCCAACTATACGCCACTCGATGATCCAGAAAGTCCAAATGTTATGGTTGTAGCACCTAGAGTTAGCAAAAGGCAAAAGTTGCTTGCCCAATTATATTATAAAATTCCTTAGCCCTACTCCTGAATGTCCTCTTTTGAAGTAGTTTGTTTTAAGCTTTTATTGATTGGTTTTTTTTTTTTTTTTTTTTTTAAAGTGAAAGAAAAAAATGACAAAGCGCATAAAGAAGTGGATGCATTTGGTGGATGGCTCAAAAAGCGTCCAAAGGAAGAAAAAAAACTTTAATGGAAATTTTTTTTAGATATTTATTATTTCATTATTTAATGGTATGGTCTCATTTTATTTTTTATCCTCTTAGTGTAGTTCTATTTTGGTAAAGCTACCACTTTCAGGTCGTATTAATGGAAGGTTTGTGTTACCCGAAATACCCACCTGTTCTTTTGTTGGTCCGGCAAATTTTGGCTTCAACAAACTCAAAACCGGCGCCCTCAATGACCTGTCGCCGCAGAACTAGGTGTCGCTGGTGCTCTTCCACATCCTCCCCGCTACTACCGCTTCTACATGTTCCAGACGGTCATCTCCACCTCGCGCACCCAGGCCTCTGACGACACCCTCAACATCACTACCACCACCAACCAAGCCAATGTCTCCACCAGCGTCGACGAGACCCAGATCAACACCGCCCTCTACGACAAGACGCTGATGGCCTAGAGGGGCCGGACAATGCCGCCGACGACAAGGCGAGCGAGGTGGGAGAAGAAGCCGTGGCGAGGGAGGATCTGGGGTTTCAACAGGTGGGAGAAGAGGCTTCGCAGTTTATTAAGGCCTAGTTTGATTGATGGTTAAACTACGGTAGTTTAACCATGGGTTGCTTAACCACAAATTTACCCAAAATTGCTTTGACAACTTACCCCCTCTAACCATGGATAACTTGGTTAGATTACCTATTTTCTTTTTTTTTAAGTCAACTTAACACTTTGACCCAAGTTATCTTCTTTTGTAATTAAGAAATACAAAAATATTTACATATACATAGTTAAAATAATATTTACAATTTAATAAATATTTTTTTAAAATTTTTAGAAAAAAAAAAAAAGCTACCCAGGTGGGTAGCGCTGCCCCACCTCTTGAGGTGGGGCAGCACTACCCATGGGTAACTGTGGAAATGGATTTTTCGAATCCATCACAAATTATTTAAATTAAAATTTAAATGTTCTCTTTATCATGTTTTCATGTGTATGGATGCACATTACGAATTCGAGTCTCGTCGGGTGCTACTTGAGCGGTAATGACGGGAGACGAACCCGCAATCGCATAGCGCAGGCGTGCCAGTCACCGAAGTGACAATATGTTCTGCCTCCGAGAATCGAAGGACTTTAGGTCTGTTCGCGCGCCGTCTGACTTCGTCAAACGAAAAATAGAGATCGGGTCGGGACCAAGATCCCGCCGTTGCCTAAGCGCAACGACGTTAATTACATCCCTCTTAGAGGGAAAACCCTTGATTAATCGCCAGAATAAAGAGTCTCGTGGCCTTAAGCGGAAATATCCGATAAAAGAGTATGCGTAAATATGTAAATTGATTGCGCCTAACGTTAGACGATCAAAAGATAACACATGACACAATTTTTTTTATTATTATTATTTCAGAATTATTAAAAAAAAAGGTTGAATTTATTATTTGATTTAATTTGGTTTTGTTCTTTTACTTCTCTTCATCATGTTTGATCTTTTATTGGGTCGTCTTTTTATCTATGATCTTTTAGTTTAATTTAATTTCAGATTGTTTGGTTTGATATGGGGCTTTATTTGATTTCAATTATTATTATTTTTTTAATTTATTTGAATTTGAAATTTATTTGAATTTTTATTCTGAGTTAGGAGCTTAACCCGAAATTATTTGGTTTCATTTCTTTTGTTCAAGATTGTTTTATTTGATTTAATTTTTACAGGTGGGTTTATTTTAAAGTTATTTTTTTGTTGCATATTATTTTTATGTTAGATTTGATTTGAAATTATTCATGTTTTATTTTGTTATTTGATTTGAAATTTCCTTTTATTTTTTTGATATGAGGTTATCAGGTTGCGTCCCCCTCTTTTTTTTTAACTTGGTTAGGTTTGCAACAATTAAATTTGTTTTAGATGATTTGATTCATTTCTCCTTTATATATATTATATATATATATATATATATATATATATATAGTTGTTTATCTTTTTAATTCCATTTCTCTTGAATGCTCATTAATTATTATTAGTCTTGTTACCGTTTTTCTTTTTCTTCTTTTTTTTTTTTTTGTTCCTGGTTGATTAAATAAAGGGAAGCGGTGCATGGGTTGAAGTGGCAGAGTTCATGTGAGTTTACATGGCGGTTGGGAATTGAACGGCAGAGGCTGGCATGTGTGGGGGGGAAAAGGCTAAACGGCAGAGGTGTGCATGGGAGATGCTGAACGGCAGCCTCCCGGGGAGGCGCGCAGAAGGCTGAACGGCAGCCTGGGTGTTGAGCGGCAGAATGCTGAACGGCAGGGGGGTTCTAAATATATATATATATTTTTTTATAAATGGATGTGTGTATGCAGGCGCCTGAGCACGAAATGTGC
>JACBKR010005004.1:0-20686 GCA_014218235.1 Colocasia esculenta
AATCAAATTGTTGAGGATATGTGCCGTGCTTGTGTATTAGAGTTCGGAAATGATTGGAACACTCATCTAGCAATTATGGAATTTGCATATAACAATAGTTACCAGTCTACTATTCGAATGGCACCTTTTGAAGCCTTGTATGGTCGACAATGTAGATCACCATTGTGTTGGATCGAATTAAAAGAGACACACATTCTTGGACCGGAAATGATCCAAGAGACAACAGAAGTTATCAAGTGGTACAAGATCGGATGAAAGCTGCTCAAGACCGACAGAAAAGTTATGCCGATCGACGTAGAAGAGAGTTAGAATTTCAACAAGGGGAACATGTATTTCTTAAAGTGTCACCCCGAAGAGGAATAAAAGATTGGCATCAAGGGAAAATTGAGTCCAAGATACATTGGACCTTTTGAAATATTGAGGAGAATTGGTGAAATGACATACCAACTGGCACTCCCACCACATTATCCAATGTTCATGATACTTTTCATGTATCAATGTTAAGAAAATATGTTATGATCCGGAACACATTATTGGATACCAAGATTTGGATGTACAAGGAAATTTGGCATATGAAGAAAGGACCAGTACAGATCATCGATCGAAAAATCAAGCAACTTCGGAACAAGGAAGTTCCTTTATTAAAGATTCAATGGAATAAGCGAGGACAAGAAGAAGCAACATGGGAATTGGAAGATGCCATCAAGGACAAGTATCCAGAGTTGTTTACAGGTTAGTAACTACATCTGTATGTTATTAAATTTGGAGGACCAATTTCTTTTAGTAGGGGAGAGTTGTAACGCCCCAGAATTCAAGGTGTTAAGAAAATAGACATAAATGGTTAAAACACCTTAGGAATGTTATAAATTGTGATAATTAGAGGATAGATATAATTAGTGGTAATGAACATTACCCCAGTGTCGTACATCGAAATGCGCGCTCCCACAGGGCGACACTGGAAAACGACAACGAAATAAAAATCCGAGAACATCATAATTTCCAGAAAAATGTGGAGAAGTCAAATATGTAATTATCCGAATTTTTTGACGTACGGATTTCGAGATTAAGTCAACGCGACCATTTTTCGGGTGATTTTCACCTACTGTAAAATAAATTCTAAAAATTAAACTAAAATCACCATAATTTGTAAAACAATCATATTAGTCTATGGTTAAAATTTCATTACAAATGGACACCATTTGGATGGGTTTACATAGTGAAGATTGGATCAGTTGAATTATGGATTATTTACGGTAACCATTTTCTGGGATATTTACGGGAGCTTACGTGTGAAGCTTGAGGAGGCCAGCACACGTTAGGATAAGGATAGAACTGGGGTTAAAATTCTTCATGATGGTGGATGAGGTGTAGGTGTGAGGTTGGATGCATGGGACATGTGTAAACAGTAAAAACCAAGGGGTTTTACCGTTTACACCTGTGCATGGGAGGTGTCTTCACCAGGGGAACTTGACTGGGCTATAAAAGCCACTCCCTCTCCTTAGTTCGAACCCTTCTGCACCCTTTCCTACTGTTATGCTGCTGCCATTTCTCTGGATAACATCTTGTTTGGGAGCTGTTGCGTGCATTTGCAACTGCACCGACCTCTGCTCTTGTGTACCACTTATAGCTGTTAACTTGGCGTGGATATTGCTGGGCACATCGTCACATGTTGGAGAAGCTTTCTCCTACTGGTTTAGGTGCCTCGTTAAGAAGTGTGGAGGAATTACCTATTCGTCAAGGTAGGATTCATCTCTCTATGGTTCAGTTCGGGTTTGTTCATATGTCACAAGGAATTCGTATGAACGAATAAGTGACTGTACTTGTGATCCTCTGTTTTTCCCTTTCAATCATGATAGAAACACTCTTGTTGGGAGAGGAACAACCTCGTTCCATTTAGAAACTAACTCTATTCCCTTCATCCACCTTGATCTTTGAACATGTTATAAAGTTGTAGAAGTTTAACTATCTTGTAGGATAATATGAAGACTTCGGTTTCGATGGTTGATACTTCAAGTTTTGATTTAGATCCATAAAACATGTTGTGGTTTAGTGTCCATCATGTAGGAACCTTCCATCCAACCATTGCTATCAAGGTTCTACTTCTAGTACTAAACATGTTTAGTTTCAAGCAAGTCAAGTTTGAATTGTAAACCCCTTCTTTTATCTTGTTTGTTCGGTTTATAAATCCCTATGAGAACTCTAATTAGACTCTTCTATTTGATATCAAACATGTTTAGGTTCATAAGTTCTATAGTTAGGTGTTTAGGATAGATTTGAAGCCATTTTTAAAAGTCTACAGCCACCTGTCGACAGCCGGCCAAAATCTGTCCACAGGCGCACGTCTGACAGAACTTCAGGTTGCTGGACTGTTGGATCTGTCGACAGATCCCTTGCATCTGTCGACAGATACACACAGAGCCAGACAACCTGAACTCTGTCTGCTCTCATCTGTCGACAGCCCTTCTGGCTGTCGACAGGTACCATGCTGATTCGATTTCTGCACTCTTTCATGTCGAATCCATGCCAAAACTTCATCCTAAAAGCCAAGGAAGTTACCCTCTCATTTACCTTGATATTTACTGTCATACTACTGCTAAGTTCACCCACTTTGTGTACCTTAACTCCCCTGAATTATTCTTAAAGTTGTCAATTACGAATAGCACTCCGATTGAGTCTATTCTTCGGTATTCGGTAATTGGGTCTATAAAATCTGAACACCTGAGAGTTCATATGCTTGAACACCTTATGAGATGTGAATAAATGGAGATGACATTGTTGGGTCTTTGTACCCCCTGTGATTTATGCCTGTGCAAATAGGGCTAGTCCAGTCCTGGGAGGAGCACCGAATTCATTTTCGGACCACGTGGAATGATAAGGATGTCTGGATGTCTGGCTTGCATCAACTATTTTCTGAATATTGTCATCATAATTCCAGTACTATGTAGATGATATGTGAATCAATTCTTAAGCTATATATCTGAGCATGATCTGAGTTTTACTGTCATTGCATCAAGCTTACTGTCCTAAAATCTGGTGTGACTCTCTTTGATATTCTACCTTGTCTTGGTATCATGTATACACTCTTGAACTGTGAATTGAACTATGAATTTGAATTCTACTGGGCTAGTTAGCTCATTATTTCCTACCATTTTCAGGTAATACAGATGGGGATGACGTTTAAGGGTCTGAGTGCTGAGTGGACCAACGTGACAAACAAAGCCAACTAGTTTCTACTTTTTTAGTAGTGTGAAATGAGATATGTAAATTAAGTTGTTTTGATCTACTCCTCACTTAGTTGTTATGAGGAGTATCTATGTAATTAAACTTCCGCGTTATGACGTTATGAATGGATAAAGAATTATTACATTTTGTGCCTGTTTTCTGTCACTCCCGATAAATAGCCTTTTATTAGGACGTGACACCGGAGGTCGACCACGACTCGGCCGAGTCGACGCTAGGGCTATGAGCACATGCCGACGGAGCCTCGGTGGAGGAGCGACCTCTAGGAGATGAATCAGAAAATTGAGACACTGCAACGAGGGACTCGGGTTCCCTCAGTGACAATGTTACTTTCCACTTCACCATTCGTCGAGGAGATAACCTCGGCACAAGTGCCCATAAAGCTGCATCTCCCAAAATTTCGGCGATATAACGGAACTACTAACCCTGTCCACCACCTTGATAATTTCCAGGGACAGGTTGAGATTGTGAACCTCTCTGACGTGCTAAAGTGTCGAGCTTTCATGTCAACCCTCGATGATGCGGCGCTGCAGTGGTTCAAAACATTGCTGGCACAGTCAGTGACGAGCTTCCCTGACTTCGCCCAGCGGTTCCTGGACCATTTCTACAACACGGTGCAACATTCCCTATGTACCGATGACCTGTGGCACGTGGCTCAAAGGAACGACGTGCTCTTCCACAACTATGCTAAAAGATTCCAGCTAGAGGCCATGAAGGTGATCGACCTCGACTTGCGGACAGCCGTCAACATCTGACGAGAGTCTTCACCAACACGCCGTTCGTCGCATCCGTCGCCAAGAAGCCGCCTGTGAGTCTTTCCGATTTACTCTCCCGCATGCAGAAGTATGCGAGGCTGGAGTCCACCCTCGGTGCGGCGGGTAATCTGGGACGCTCGTCCGAGCTAGGGTCGTCAAGCAAGGCGTCGGAGCCAAAGAAGCCTCGGCGGGACGAGTCCTCATCTCGTGGAGACAGGCGGTCGGGCTCAAATCGCCGACAGGACAGTATAGGTGCACCCGAGATCTCCCCAACATCAACAGACTCCCATCCGAGATCCTGCCTATCATAAAACGACTGCCCGAGTTTCGCGGCCCGAGCCGCTTCCTAGGCCACCACCAGGGCGTGGAGCAGATCAATATTGTGAATATCACAACGGCTATGGGCACATCATTGACTAGTGCCGAAGCCTCAAGATGGAGATCTCGGACATGCTGCGGTGCGGTATCATCGGAAGGAACGTCGTCGACGGGCGAGCAAAGGAGCAGACACCGAGGAGGAGCATGGAGCTCGCGGTGGAAAAGGAGTGGTCCTCGTCTTGCCGGGGGCTCGGCTGGAGGAGGAGACAGCGAAAAAAAAGCGGAAGGCGTACGCGTTGGCCGTCGGCTTGAACTTGGGGGGCTCGGCTCCGAGACCCCACGACGTTATCACATTTTCCGAGGATGACGTCATTGGCCTCAGCTTCCCCTACGATGACGCACTTGTAATCCGCATGGACATCGACGGGTATAGTGTGCATCGGATTCTGGTGGACAGTGGAGCGGCTCCCGATGTCCTTTTCTATGATTGTTATGTAAAAATGACGGACCTAAGCACCGAGTTAAAACCGTGGCCACGCCTTATTCAGGTTTAGCGGGTCATCAGTCAGCGGTGAGGGGTCGATTAGGCTGAAGGTGACTCTTGGAACTCAGCCGTGCCTTGTAACCGTCGAGGCCGACTTCCTCGTGGTGAAAGTGAAGTCGGCCTACAATGCCATTTTCGGCTGAGGGATCCTGGGAAAGCTAGGAGGAGTCCCATCCACATATCATCAGAAACTGAAGTTTCCCACAGCGAACGGGATAGGCGATGTTGCTAGAAACCAGACCGAGGCCCGTCGGTGTTATGTAAATTCATAAAAGCCAAAGAACTAGCCGTTTCTGAGTATGAGCATGTCATGATGAAAGTGTGGAAAGGCACGAGGCTGCCGACCAACAAAAACAAATCCAAATCACGGAAGAAAGATCAATTGTGATCGGCACCGAGCTCCGGGAGTCGGAGGAAGGGTTGGTCAAATTCTCAAAAGCAGCAGCGATGTCTTCACCTGGGTAGAAGAAGACCTCCCCGAGATTGCCCCAGAAGTCATCCAGCACCATCTAAATGTGAACCATGAAGCTCGGCCGGTGCGTCAGAGAAGCGGCCCCTTTCGGCTAATCGGCAAGAAGCGGTGGACGACAGCCTAGCCAAGTACCTGCACGCAGGAACTGTTCGGGATGTCTTTTATCCCGAATGGGTGGCCAACGTCATCCTTGTCAAAAAAGCAAATGGCAAATGGTGCATGTGCATGGACTTCACTGACCTCAACAAAGCGTGCCCAAAGGAGAGCTTCCCTCTTCCTCACATCGATCAACTCGTCGACTCCACGGCCGGGCACGAGCTCCTGAGCTTCCTGGACGCCTACTCGGGGTATCATCAGATCAGGATGGCCCCCGGGGATGAAGAAAAAACCGCCTTCACCACGGAGAAAGGTCTGTACTGTTTTACCCGAATGCCTTTTGGACTGAAAAATGCAGGGGTGACATACCAGAGGCTCGTCAACATGATGTTCAAGCAACAAATCGGGAAGACTATGAAGATATACATCGATGATATGTTGGTGAAGAGCAGGCGATCTGAAGACCATGTTCAGGACCTAGCGAAGCCTTCGAGGTCTTACGCCAATACGGAATGAAGCTGAACCCCGACAAGTGCGTCTTCGGCATCTACGCCGGGAAGTTCCTCGGCTATCTCGTTTTGAGCGAGGCATCAGCGTCAACCCCGACAAAGTTCAAGCCATCATTGACATGACAGCACCGTGGACCGTTAAAGAGGTACAGAGGCTCAATGGCCGGATAACTGCCCTAAGCAGGTTCATGTCGAAGTCGGCTGAAAGATGCAGGCCCTTTTTTGACATATTACGGAAGGGGCGGTTCGAGTGGAATGACGATTTCCAGAGAGCTTTTGATGAGCTCAAGTCTCATTTAGCTAATGTGCCTACTCTGAGTAAGCCGTCACAAGAGAAGAGTTGTTCCTATACCTCTCAGCCACGACTTACTCCATCAGTTCGGTGCTGGTGCGCGAGGAAGATCGAAGGCATGTCCCAGTATACTACACCAGCAAAGCACTATGCAGAGCCGAACAATGCTACTCCGGTCTTGAGAAGACAGGGTACGCACTCGTAATGGCCGCGCGACGACTCCGACCCTACTTCCAAGCGCACTGGATCGTTGTAAGGCCCTCAAATTTTGTTGCATTATTGTAATGCATGTAAATAATTCATGTCGTATATGTACGTAGTATGTATCTACGTATGTATTAGTTAGTATACTTATTTGTGTATGTGTATAGCTTAGGTATAAATAATGTATGTATTGCTTGATGGTAGTATGTGCACAATACTATATAGATATTACATGATATATGCATGATGTACATGGGTTTCTGCATGTTTTAGACATCTGGCCGAAGGCCAGATTGGCGTCAATCCCATAGCCGTTATGTGGTGTCAGCGTCAACCCCATGGACGCCAACACTAATCCCAGCGTCCAACGATATGGACGCCAACTTCTCTGACCTGCATGCGTTGCAGAGCCAGAAATTTCGGAACCAAGGCAACTCACCCATTGGGGAGCTGTCTCCAACGATCTGAAAACCATCATGCCACCCTGTGCGTGGGGAGAAGCCTCTCCCATATATCTAAACCCAAATTTGCTTCCCCAAACCTTCTCCTTGCCTTTTTACAAGAGAGAGAAAGAGGAGAAGAAACCCTATTCTCTGACTGAGGAAAACCCCCACTTTGGAACCCAAAATCCAACAACCTGAAGCTTGTTCTGGGGTTCTGCTGCAACAAGGAGCTTGCTGGATCATCGAGGAAGGCTTCCCCAACCTCGACTTGCTATGGAGACTGCTCAGGAACCCGGAGGGAGGTGATCTTGGAGGGTGTTTCGCAACTTCTTGGGACTGCCCAAGGAGAGCTCTCCAAGCCCTAGATCCATTAGTGTATTTTTCAACAGGCAAGTACCCTACTCATAACGTCCCCGTATGTGTCTAGGTTGGTTTTACAAATTTTATGTATTTTCCCTCATGTCCTAGACCCCCGAATTCACCCCATCTTTGGAGCTCAGGTCTGTGTTCTGCACAGACCTTACATTGACGGCAATGTCCCTTTCCGCTAAGATTATGCTTAGCGTCCATCGACTATGCCATTGACATTGAATTAGCGGCCAGAGACCGCCGCCAAGTTCATCTGGACAGAACAGTGACCTGTTTTGCCCTTCTATACGACTATTTTCGATATGTTTCACGATGAGGATATACTGTAAATATTTATATGCTATGTATATTGTTGTGTGTGATGGATGTGGTGTGTGGATGGATTATCACGAATGATAGGACTTAATTATTTCATGAAGATACGTGTGTGATGAGTTTTAATCTTGTTAAACCATGTTTGCATGATTTAGGACAAGTATGAATGCCCTAATTTGTGAGGATTATGCATGTGAGGTTTAGTCCTGTTCTGAATTTCTGAGATTATTCCCATGCTTGTGTGAATTATTGCAAAATTGTTTAGGAAAAATAGAGATCATGCTAGGTCATGATAAATCTTCCATAAATTAATGGATTGTCCAATAAATTCTGTGGTTCCATGCCTGTTAGGGTTCAGACAGTGAGTGGTTAAAAATGTGCTTGTGTTAACTCCATGTTAATCGAATTGCGGATAGCATGTGAAATTAATATTAGATTTTCTGTAATTCCGTTTTAGTTCAGAAAAATCTGAAAATTTGCATGAGGAATCCTAAACCCGAAATTAACATGTGGCTAAAATTTCAAGTCATTGGATCAGTATTAATGTAATATGAATTTTTCCATGTAAATGTGTATTTATGCATACCAATGTGAAACAATTCGATTTAGGTGTAATCCGACCTGATCGGTGATATTTAACTGAATGTAGATTTTGAAATCTATAGTGTCATGATAGGAAAATAGAGAAATGAGAATGTGAGAGAGAAAGTGAATAGAATGAGAGTGACATGTGTAAACCCATGTGTAAAATCGGTAAAAATGTGTAATGTGAAAATTTGTGCCAAATGTGACACTGCTTCCGTAGAGGGCAGTGGAACCGTATGAGGGAAAAGCCCCCCTGAGAAGGTTCAATGTGTAAGTGACCCTAAGGGCATTAGGAGGAAATCCTGGAGGTGGACAAGTACCACTGGTTAGGGTGGAGACTTGTTCTCCCGGTCTGCGCAGTCCAAGAGTCGCCATTGTATTGCCTAGATGGCGTCTATGCGATGTGATGTGTTGTGTCCTTCTTTGTCTTTGGTGGTTTTTACTAGTGTCACGGCACTAAATGTGAAAGTGTAAATGTGAATGTGTAAATGTGCATGTGTTCATGTGTTAATGTGAAAGTGAACAATGTGTAATGTGTATGTGTAAAGTACAATTTATGTGAAATGGAGAATGTGTAAAGAAAATGTGAGACCAAAATGTGAGGATATGATATTGTAATCCATGTTGTGACAAATCTGAAACCATGTTAAATCAGTAGCTTCATTATGTTAGGATCATGTTTATATGTGTAAAATGCCTAAAATCCATACTAGGGACAATTAACAAGTATGTGCACAAAATTCCATTTGGTTGTTCACATGTTGTATTTTAAATAACATTGTAGCTCTCATGTGTAGGGTTATGGTTGCTAAATCATGTGAAAACCAGCAAGTTAAAGTATGTAAAATGTTCATGTACATGTACAAGAATGTGTAGATTCCATGCTAGGTGTGTTTTGTTTCACGTACGTAGGATAATCATGCTAAGCGCTTTCATGTTTTAGTTAAAATGCAAAGTAGAATTTCATGAGTAAGCATGATTAGAGAACATGTGTTAGGAATTTACCTTGATAAGGAAATCTGAAAGCATGCATCATGTGTTTACTTATAGAATCATCATGGTTGGTTATTCATTTCAAACGTTAAGCATGATACATGTTGAGTTTTGCAATGGTGTGTGTAGATCCTACTATGACATGTACGTGTATGGTATGAGTGGTGTTACTTGCTGAGTCTTTAGACTCACTACTTGCTTCGGCATACATGTGTAGTTGGTGACGTGGCACCGTTGGAGGAGACGGTGGAAAGGACTCCGAGCGCGGAGATTAGTCTTGGAGTACTTCGTGACTTTTGCGTTTCATAGTATGTAAATTGAACGTTGTATTAGCATTATCATGGAAAGAATGTATATGGTGGACATTATGTATTAAATTTTAGCAAGTTAAATTATGTGGACTTTTAGTTCTTAATGTTATCGAATCATGTATGTTAAATGTGGATGATGAATGAATGAAGACAGTAGTTCTTTTTACTTCCGCTACTATGTTCTTATATTCACGTGTATCTCAGTGAATGTATTGTTGGGTAAATGTCCCACTGTGGCAACGCTCGCTATACGACGTGGGTTGGTATAACCGTACCGTATAATGAGGGTCGCTACAGAGATTGGTATCAGAGAGACCGGTTGAGATTGCACATGAATATACCTAAGTCATCATCCCCATTGCATGCTCAGTATGTCCACATGTGTAGAAAACACTAATAAGAAGTGAAAGATAGATAAGAAAATGGTTAGAAAACTTAGTAACCTAGCTTTAATGGTGGCTGAAATTTTATTACAGCCATGGCTTCGAGAGGTAGGCGTGGGGAGCGCCGGCCCGTGAGGACGAGCCGCGACGTGACGAGCGGGTGGAGCAGCAGGCCCCGGCACCACAGGGTCCTGTACTTCCCCCACCGCCGCCTGTGGATTACGGAGTATTCATGCAAGGTCTGGTGCAAGCCATGCAGACGCAGGCTCATACCCAGGCAGCACTCCAGGCACAGTTGGAGGCTCAGGTTAGACTAATGAAAATGATTAATAGTCTGTTTTAATTGCTTATGCGATTATGTTGATTGTATATCGCTGATGTGTGATGTAGCAGGCTCAAGGACCAGCTCAGGACCATGGTGGACCTTCTACCATGGAGAGATTCAAGAGGATGCTGCCACCCTCTTTTAAGGGGGAGAGTGATCCTTTGTTGGTAGAAAGCTGGATGAGGGAGATAGAGAAGATCTTCAGAGCCATCAGGTGTGCAGAGGAGGATAAGGTTACATTGGCCACCTACATGCTACAGGTATGTGTTGATTTGTATGATTGTATGTTTTGTTTAGTTAGGACTATTAGTTGGAGTTACGAAGGTGTATTGCAGGAAAGAGCTGATGTATGGTGGGCTTCATTGCTGCGTACCCGATTTGAGGACGAAGCTATCGACGTTGCTTGGGACGAGTTCGCGAGGCTCTTCGGGCCAAGTTCATCCCCGAGCATGTGCAAGATCGGATGGAGCAGGAATTCCTATCTTTGGCTCAAGGCTCCATGACCGTGCTGGAATATGAGGCAAGATTTTCTGAACTTTCTAAATATGCACCTCATATCGTGGCAGACGAGCGGAGGAAGACCAAGAATTCGTGATCGGACTCAAGCCATCACTGCGGACGAGACTCATGGCGTTTGACCACCGCACATTGGACGAGGCCCTCAGTGCTACGTGTAGGCAGGAGGGAGAGATGGAGCAATATCTGGAGGAAAAGAAGGCTTCGCAGAAGAGGCCAGCGGCAACATTCCAACGGCAAGACAGAAGAAAATGGTGTACCAGACACCGCAGTGAACTGTGGCAGTCGGCAGTTCACAGGTACCTTCTGTACGTTCCCCTGGTGTGAAGAAAGAGTGTCCCCACTGTGGGAAGACACACGGTGGTTCCGAGTGTTAGTTGGTAGCGGGTAGATGTTTGAAGTGCGGGAGCAGCGACCACAGATCAAGATTGCCCAAGACTTCAACAGGGAGCTCAGCGTGGAGCGCCAGCCCCAGCAGTAGCGGCAGCCGCGCCAGCTACAGGAAGACCAGGAAGGCCTCGAGCCCCAGCTCGAGTGTTTCTTTAGCTCGCGAGGACGCCGAGCAGACGGAGCATGTCACCGAAGGTACGGTTTTTCTTTTAGGTGTGCACGCTGGTTGTTTGATACGGGTGCTACTCACTCGTTCATTTCCGAGCAGTTCGCTAGGCAGTTAGCCCTAGAGTCAGGTATAGAGTCTGAGGAGTAGAGGTCCTTTGTTGTCGTGTGCACACCATGCGGGTACGGTATTGACTAGGAAGTGCATTCCGTCGTTACCTGTGTGCATTGAGGATAGAGTCCTAGATGGGTGTTTCTTCTTGCTAAAGATGAATGACTATGATGCTATTCTTGGTCTGGATTGGCTAGAGGAGCACTATGCATTAGTGGATTGTCGTCAGAAGAGGATTGTTTTCCGCATTCCTGGTGAGGATGAGTTCTCTCACCCCTTGCCAAGGAACTTGGCTGGAAAGTTAGTCATCTCTGCCATGAAGGCGATGCGCATGGTAAACAAGGGTTGTGACGCTTTTCTTGCCAGTGTGGTGTTAGTGCCAGAGGCTGATGAGTCACCTACTCTTGCAGAGATTGAGGTAGTGCAGGATTTTCCAGATGTCTTCCTGATGACTTGTCTGGATTGCCAACGGATAGAGAGATAGAGTTTACCATAGAGTTGCTTCCGGGCACCTCTCCTATCTCGAAGGCTCCATATCGGATGGCACCTGCGGAGTTAGCCGAGTTGAGGAGGCAGTTGCAAGAGTTGCTTGATAAGGGATTTATTCTCCCTAGTGTTTCCCCTTGGGGTGCACCTGTATTATTCGTCAAGAAGAAAGACGGGTCACTTAGGTTATGCATTGACTATAGAAGTTGAACCAAGTGACTGTGAAGAACAGGTATCCCTTACCTCGTATTGATGACTTGTTTGACCAGTTGCGAGAGGCATCAGTCTTTTCTAAGATTGATTTGCGATCTGGTTATCATCATTGAGGATTCGGAGTGAGGATGTGTCCAAGACGGCGTTAGAACCCGTTATGGACATTATGAGTTCTTGGTCCTTCCTTTCGGATTGACCAATGCCCCTGCAGCGTTCATCGATCTCATGAACAGGGTGTTTAGGCCTTATTTAGATAGCTTTGTCGTAGTATTTATTGATGATGTGTTGGTCTACTCTCCGGATGAGGCCACTCACCGTCAGCATTTGAGGGTAGTGTTAGAGGTTCTTCGTGAGCACAAGTTGTATGCTAAATTCAGCAAGTGCGATTTTTGGTTGCGCGAGTTCATTCCTCGGGCATGTTATCTCCGTGCTGGTGTTGCAGTGGATCCAGCAAAGGTCCAGGCTGTTATGGATTGGGAGATTCCAAGACCCCTTCGAAGATTCGTAGTTTTATTGTTTAGCTGGTTACTATCGGCGATTTATTGAGGGATTTTCATCCATCGCCGCCCCTTTGACTCAGCTTACCAGAAAGGGAGTGAAGTTTACTTTGTCTAAGAAGTGTGAGAGTAGTTTTCAATTATTGAAGACTAAGCTAACGTCAGCCGCGGTGTTAGTTTTACCGAGCGTGTAGAGGGGGCTTTGCTATCTACACGGATGCGTCTCGGATTGGTTTAGGCTGTGTGCTCATGCAGCAAGAAACGGTAGTGGCTTATGCTTCTCGTTAGTTGAAGGAGCATGAGAAGAACTATCCGACTTATGACTTGGAGCTCACGGCAGTGGTTCATGCACTAAAGATCTGGAGGCCTATCTTTATGGTGTCAGATTTGAGGTGTTTACCGACCACAAGTGTCACGTCCTGATAGCAGCGGAAATATCGAGGTGTAACAGATTAAAGTGATAACTTCATTAAGGAAATATTCATTACAAGATATAGTCCTGGCATGAAGCCGGAGAGTCTCAAATACAAGGAAGACTACATCAACAACTCATTAAAACGCAATAGTCATATTAAACATGACACCACTAACTAGACTTTATTACAATAAGAAGGGGTCTCTCGATGCACAACCCTGCCCGCCATATCCAAACTTAATCATCACCTGAAAAATGTTAAGAGAATAGGGATGAGCAAAAACTTGCCCAGCAGATTCCTTTAAGTTGATCTCTACCACTAGCAAGTAAGCAAGATGAAAGGATGAATTCAAAATTACGTATCAAAACAAAGAAACGAGAGTTCAGAATGATGCACGAATTCATGTATCATAGTAAAAGAAAATTATGTTACTAGTAGCAATTCTCAAAATGTAAAAATGAACGGCATATCAAGTAGATTAAGTGAAGAACATAAACACGATTCTTAGTCAAGAGAAATCCACGTCTATCACTGAACTCTTCCATAACGATCATGCACTAAAGAGATTATCAGGGAGTTATATCATTAATCACTTTTCACGAGTTATGAATTGTCAGCAGATCACTATAAACACTTCACTTATGGTGTATGCCAAGCACCAAGCCATCACTCTCCATACGGTACCGCTGGGCACTAAGAGCATTCGGGATCTTCCCGGGACTAGACCATAGCCCCCTAACCGGCATGAATTCTACTTTTGAGTTCACGATTTCAAGTAGCGAGCTGACAACTCAGAGTTCGCAGAAAATGAGAAATAGTCTGGTAATATATATATAGCACATATGAAATCCCCAGGTAGGCAGGACTCTAGAGGTGGCCCCCACAGCCTCAAGAGGTGGCTCCCATAGCATAGCACTTTGCCCTGTGTGGCACTTAGCTCCCGCACTTCCGATTGGGGTTTGAGTATTCTGGCATAACATGATAAACATTCCGGCATAATAAAAGATATAAGAAATTCTACAGACAGCATTCCGGTATAATAGGAGATATTAAGAAATCAGATAGACAGCATTCTAGTGTAACAGAAAGTATTAAGAAACCAAAAGACAGCATTCCGGCGTAATAGAAGATCTTAAGAAATCATACGGACAGGATTTCGATGTAACGGGAGATTTTGAGAAATCATTCAGACAGAGTTCCGGCCTAAAGAAGAGTTTCGAGAAAACATACCGGTGAAATCTCGTCATAGAGGAGGGTTTTGAGTGAACAAACCGACATAGAGAGGGATTTTGGGAAGATAGATCGGCAGTATTTCGATGTCGTGAGAGATTCCGAGAAATCAAATCGGCAGCATTTCGGCGTAACGAGAAAATTCCAAGAAGATGAACCAATGACATCTCGACGTAGAGAAGGCTTAGGAGAACATGACAGACAGCATTTTCACTCACTAGGGGTATAGAACTACCTAAAAGAACGTACCTAACAGCAGCACCTCAAGATGGTCACTCCTTCCCTTCTCTCTTCTCCTTCTCTTCTACTTGGAGGAGGTGGTGGGATGGGATGGAATGAAGGAGGAGGTGGGGTATTTATAGGCAAAAGAGGAGGTGGGGGGCGCCCCATGAAGGCCCTAGATGGTGGACAAGTGTCCACCTAGGTGGCTCAATCCTGGCCATCCATTCCATCGATGGACCAGATGGGGGCATGTGTCCCCTAAGAGATAAACATTACTTGCATGTGGGACAAGTGTCCCTTTCTAGAGATTTCTAGGAAATTTTGTTTTTTTCTAGGATTTTCTAGGATTTTTATATTTTATTTCACTTAACCCCCTAACTTTTCTATCTTTAGCATTTTACATTTGATTTCTAGAAATTGGAGATATGCCCCTCCCAAATCTCCGATCAGCCATTCAGGCTCCGAATGAGCTCCGATCGGGAATCCGACTTTGTCTCTGGGGGTCGGTAGATGTTACACCGGGGTCCCTAGAAAAATTAATATTCGCATGAAACCTCATATTTTTATATTATAGATATGCCCCGTCATTTACATTTATACTTTTTCTTTATTTTATTCTGGCTCAGTGTGAACAGGATATATCCATATCCTTATCCTTTCCTTTACCAATATGCTTACCTTTAGTAGTAACCTTTATTCTTACCATTTACCTTTAGTAGTATCCTTTAGTAATATCCTTACTATTTATCGTTAGTATTATCCTTTACCATAGTAATATCCTTTAGCACATTTTCAGTCAGACCTTCAATAGTTCCGGATTTGCTTAATCTATCCATCTGCTTACAAACTGCATTACGTTTTCTCGGCTGATTCTTACTTATTTATCATTTTATACCTTGGGGTATTACACCCTCCCCCACTTATAAGAATTTGGTCCCCAAATTCAACAAAATGTGACTAGAGTGGAAAGATACTTACCTTCAAACAAGTGTGGATACTTCTTTTTCATGGTTTCTTCTAGTTCCCAAGTAGCTTCATCTTGTCCTCTTCTGTTCCATTGAACCTTTACTATTGGTATGCTCTTGTTTCTCAGTTGTTGTATCTTGCGATCCAAGATCTTGATAGGTTGCTCTTCATAGGTCAGATCCTTTTGGAAGTCCAGATCTTTGAATTGAATAATGTGAGATGGATCATATACATACTTCCGAAGCATTGAAACATGGAAGACATCATGTACTCCTGCAAGTTGAGGGGGCAAGGCTAGTTTATAGCTAACTTCCCCAATTCTTTCTAAGATTTCAAAAGGTCCAATGAATCGGGGACTAAGTTTCCCTTTAATCCCAAATCTCTTAAGTCCTCTTTTTGGCGATACTTTCAAGAACACATGGTCTCCAACTTGGAATTCCAAATCTCTTCTTCTTTTTGCTGCATAACTCTTTTGTCGGTCTTGGGCTGCCTTCATTCTTTGCCTGATTATCTGGATAATATTAGTTGTTCTCTGAACTATTTCTGGTCCAATTATCTGTTCTTCACCAATTTCCTTCCAACATATGGGAGATCTACAATTTCTGCCATATAGAGCTTCAAATGGTGCCATCTGAATGGTGGATTGATAGCTATTATTATAAGCAAATTCCATTAGTGGTAAATGTTCTTGCCAATCTCCCCCAAAATCTAAATGCATGCTCTACACATATCTTCAATAACTTGATTAATCCTTTCTGTTTGTCCATCAGTTTGGGGATGAAATGCTGTGCTAAAATTTAACTTTGTACCCAAGGCCGTTTGTAGTCCAATCCAGAAGTGTGAGGTGAATCTAGAATCTCTGTCTGATATGATATTTATTGGGATTCCATGCAATCTAACAATCTCCTTGATATATAGCGCTGCTAGAATGTTCACAGACCATTTTGTCTTTATGGGTAAGAAATGTGCTGCCTTGGTTAAACGATCTATAATAACCCAAATGCCATCATGACCACTTCTTGTTCTTGGTAATCCTGTAATAAAGTCCATACCAATACTATCCCATTTCCATTCTGGTACTTCCAAAGGTCTCAATTTTCCAGCAGGTACCTGATGTTCTGCCTTAACTTTCTGACATGTTAAACATTTGGAGACATATTCAGCTATTTCCCTCTTCATATTGTTCCACCAATAAGTCTTCTTCAGATCTTGATACATTTTTGTTGCTCCTGGATGAATTGTATAACGAGTCTTGTGGGCTTCTTCCAATATTTTTCTCTTAAGTTCCTGATGATCTGGCACACATATTCTTTCTTGGAGCATAAGTCTCCCCTCACTGTCTATGTGAAATTCAGGTCTGCTATCCAGTTGTTCTTTGATTTCTACTATTGCTGGATCATCATCTTGATGTTCTTTGATTTCCTTCAAAATATCCGATTGGACTCTTAGGTTAGCAATCATGACATGATCTTCTGGAATGTCTATATTTAAGTTTAGTGTTGAAAATTGCTCTAGTAACTTCCATTCACCACAAATCATGCATGATAGTTGCCCCACTGGATTTCTACTTAGAGCATCGGCTACCACATTTCCTTTCCCAGTTGATACTGGATGGAGAAGTCAAAGTCCTTAATATACTCTAGCCACCTTCTCTGCCTCATGTTTAATTCCTTTTGGGAACAAATACTTCAAACTTTTATGATCACAATGTACTGTGAATTGGGTCCCATATAATAATGCCTCCAAATTTTGAGGGCAAAAATTATTGCAGCCAGTTCTAGATCATGTACTGGATAGTTCTTTTCATGTGTCTTTAATTGTCTAGAAGCGTACGCAATCACCTTTCTTTCTTGCATAAGCACACATCCCAAGCCCACATTTGAAGCATCAGTGTAAACTTCATAGTCTTTTCCTTCGGTGGGTAGTGTGAGTATAGGAGCTGAAGTTAGGCATTCCTTCAATTTTTGGAAACTGGCTTCACATTTTTCATCCCAACAAATGGAACCCCTTTCTTGGTTAATCTGGTTAAAGGTACAGCTATTTTAGCAAAATCTTTGACAAATCTCCGATAATAGCTAGCCATACCCAGGAAACTTCTAATTTCTGTGATAGTTGTGGGTCCCCCCACTTTTGAATAGCCTCAATTTTTTAGGAATCCACCGAGATACCTTCTTTTGAGATGACATGTCCCAAAAAGGCTACCTTTTCTAACCAGAATTCACATTTGCTCAGTTTGGCATATAACTTCTGTTCCCTTAATGTTTGTAAGGTGATCCTTAGATGAGATTCATGCTCTTCCTCATTCTTGGAATATATCAATATATCATCAATAAATACCACTATAAACTGATCTAATATGGTCTGAATATATTGTTCATTAGTTGCATAAGACTGCTGGGGCATTTGTTAATCCAAAGGGCATGACCACAAATTCATAGTGTCCATATCTGCTCCTAAAGGCTGTTTTATGAATATCTTCTTCTTTAATCCTTACCTGATGATATCCCGACCTTAAGTCAATCTTGGAGAAATATTGAGCACCAGATAATTGGTCAAACAGATCATCAATCCTCGGTAAAGGATATTTATTCTTAATTGTCAATTGGTTCAACTGTCTATAGTCAATACATAATCTCAATGATCCATCCTTCTTTTTTACAAATAGGACTGGTGCTCCCCAGGGTGAAGTGCTTGGTCTAATAACCCCTTTTCCAGTAATTCAGTCAACTGTTTCTTTAATTTCTTTCTTTCTGCCAAGGACATTCTGTAAGGTGTCTTGGAGACTGGGATAGCCCCTGGAATTAGTTCTATGGAAAAGCTTACTTCCCGCTCAGGGGGCAAACCTGGTAAATCTGTGGGGAACACATCTGGATACTCTCTCACCACTGGAATCTTTCAAGTTCTGGATTTGGGGTATCTGCTATTACTACTGAAGCCAAATATCCTATGCAACTTTTTGTAGCAGTTTTTGTGCTCTAAGGGCTGATATGAGGATTGCGGGTTGAGATTTATGAGTAACAGGAAAGGTTATAGGGAGTATATCTTTTTCCAAAAAGGTGAGTTGTTTTGACCGACAGTCTAACCTGACATGATGATGCGATAGCCAATCTGCTCCTAAGATTACATCGTATCTATCCATGTCAAGGCAGATTAAGTCTATTGGAAAATTCTGGTTGCTAATGAGTACTTCACTGGATGGAAGATGGAAGTCGAGATCTATTCCAGAACTAATGGGGGTTGACAAGTTTATTCCAGTAGGTAGGGTGGTTGGCTTTGACTTCAGAGTATTGGCAAAGGTCCAAGAAATAAATGAATGTGTAGCTCCAGAATCAAAAAGAACAAAAGCAGGCTTAGAGTGGACGATGAGAGTACCTTCGATGATTCCCCCTTCTTGATCTTCGTCTGCTAATCCCAGAGCTTGCAACCTTCCCAGTTTCTTATTATTTTTTTGAGGTGTGTTCATCTGCTCCTGGAGTTGTGGACAAGACGGGATGCGATGCTCATGGCTTCCACACTTTAGACAGGCACCTTTCTTTCTCCAACATTCATCTGTTGTATGTCCCGGCCTTTCGCAATAAGCACAGGTTATCTTTTCTGTCTTGGTGTTATCATTGATCTGCTTTGGCTTCTTGAATGCCTGTGCAGTACCCTTATTTTCATTCTTCCTCTTTTTATTGCTGGGGTCAGAAGTAGAAGTGGAAACCCTTGTGTTTGCAATTTGTTTTTAATCCTGTCTGTCATTTCAGTTGCACTTTCTAAAGCCAAGCCCTTCTCACCATATTTGAATATGTAGAGATTAAATGGAGCCAACTGAGTAATATAACTGGCTTCAATCCTTGTAGAACTTCTAGCTTTCAATTTTTCAGTAGCAACCAAGTGTGGAGCATATCTAGATAATTTAGAAAATTGAGCTTCATATTCTGCTACTGTCAAACTTCTCTGTTTCAGGTTGATAAATTCCATAACCTTCTTTTCTCTGATTTCTTCTGAAAAATATTGATTATTAAAAAGCTCCACAAATTCTGTCCAGGTGATGTTTCTTCCTACCATAGTGACCTCAATGGCTTCCCACCAGACCCTTGCATCTTTTTCTAGTTGAAAGGTGGCTAACCTCACTTTATCCTCCTCAGGGCATTGAGTTACTTTGAAGATCCTTTCTATTTCTCTTATCCAGTTTTCAGCCTCATCGGGATTTGGATTACCAGCATCCTTGGAGGGTTCATGCTTCTAAAATTCTTATATATATCTCCATTGTTCTGGTGGTTCCCTTGTTGTGCAACCATACCAAGTGCCGTTGTTAGTCCTTGGATCATAAATTGGAGGTCGTTCCATGGTGCATTTTCTCCGATAGCCTGTCCCACAACTCGCGTATCACCCTTCTACTGTTCCGCATCTGTTCTAAGTCTTGTGCAAATTCTACTGGTCATTCTCCATTCTTGAAGTAGTGGAATAAGTACTCCGATTCCTCGATGGCCAGTCTGATCTGAAGAATCATTTGTATTATCATATCCTAGGACTTCAAGACTCTAAAAACCGGGGGCTCTGATACCACTAATCTGTCACGTCCCGATAGCAGTGGAAATATCGAGTGTAACAGATTAAAGTGATAACTTCATTAAGGAAATATTCATTACAAGATATAGTCCTGGCATGAAGCCGGAGAGTCTCAAATACAGGAAGACTACATCAACAACTCATTAAAACGCAATAGTCATATTAAACATGACACCACTAACTAGACTTTATTACAATAAGAAGGGGTCTCTCGAAGCACAACCCTGCCCGCCATATCCAAACTTAATCATCACCTGAAAATGTTAAGAGAATAGGGATGAGCAAAAACTTGCCCAGCAGATTCCTTTAAGTTGATCTCTACCACTAGCAAGTAAGCAAGATGAAAAGATGAATTCAAAATTACGTATCAAAACAAAGAAACGAGAGTTCAGAATGATGCACGAATTCATGTATCATAGTAAAAGAATAATTAATGTTACTAGTAGCAATTCTCAAAATGTAAAAATGAACGGCATATGAACAAGTAGATTAGTGAAGAACATAAACACGATTCTTAGTCAAGAGAAATCCACGTCTATCACTGAACTCTTCCATAACGATCATGCACTAAAAAGATTATCAGGGAGTTATATCATTAATCACTTTTCACGAGTTATGAATTGTCAGCAGATCACTATAAACACTTCACTTATGGTGTATGCCAAGCACCAAGCCATCACTCTCCATACGGTACCGCTGGTACTAAGAGCATTCGGGATCTTCCCGGGACTAGACCATAGCCCCCTAACCGGCATGAATTCTACT
>JACBKR010005005.1:0-20537 GCA_014218235.1 Colocasia esculenta
GGAAGAAGGGTTTTCAAAAAAATGCTTTAACCTCTGCCCATTAACAGTGGACGATTGTCCAGTTTTAGGATCAAGAATAACGATAGCGCCATTGTCATAGACTTTGACAACCATGTAAGGCCCATCCCACCGGGACTTCAATTTTCCGGAAAAAGACGAAGCCGAGAATTAAATAGCCAGACTTTATCGTGCACTTGAAAAGTTTTTCTATGAATGTGTTTGTCATGGAATGCTTTGGCCTTGGCTTTATAGATCTTAGAACTTTCGTAGGCCTCATTTCTGAGCTCTTCTAGCTCATTCAGATGAAGGGTCCTTTGTTGACCAGCTTGGGCTAAGTCAAGATTGATTGTTTAATAGCCCAATAGGCTCTATGCTCAAGTTCGACCGGCAAATGACATGATTTTCCAAAGACAAGCCGGTAAGGGGACATTCCAATGGGAGTTTTGAAAGCAGTTCGGTAGGCCCACAATGCATCATCTAACCTTTTGACCAGTCTTTCCTATCAGGCCTAACCGACTTTTGAAGAATGTTTTAATCTCCCTGTTTGATACTTCCACTTGGCCACTAGTTTGGGGATGGTAAGGTGTTGCTAGCTTATGGGTGATCCCATACTTCCTTAGGAGGGTCCTAAATTGGGTGTTAATGAAATGAGGTCCTCCATCACTAATGATTGCTTTGGGCCACCAAATCTAGAAAAGATGTTTTTCTGAACAAATTTGATGACCACCTTATGATCATTGGTCTTTGTGGCTATGGCTCTATCCATTTGGACATAGTCAACAGCAACTAGAATGTACGTGTATCCAAAGGACGGTGGAAAAGGTCCCATAAAATCTATCCCCCAAACATCAAAAATTCTACAACCAAAATGGGGTTAAGAGGCATCATGTCCCTCTTAGAAATGTTCCCATGGTTTGACATCTAGGACAGGCCTTACAAAATTGGTGGGCATCCTTAAACAATGTGGGCCAATAGAAACCAGAGTCTAAGACCTTAGCAGCGGTCTTCTTTCCTGAAAAGTGTCCTCCACAGGCGAGAGAATGACAAAACTTGAGGACACTTTGATGCTCACTCTCAGGGACACATCTTCTTATCACTTGGTCTGGTCCTATGAAAAATAGCTCCGGGTCCTCCCAAATAAAGTACTTGTCTCTAGCAAAGAATCTCTCTCTTCATTTTTGGTCCAATCCCCAAGTACTCGTCCAATGACTTTGTAGTTCACAATGTGTGCGTACCATGGAGATAAAATGTTGGAGACAGCTAAAATGTGCTCATCCGGAAAGCATCTCTAATGGGCATAGAGTCGGGGCAACTATTCTAGACAAGTGGTCAGCTACCACATTCTTGGATCCTTTCTTATCATGAATTTCCAAATCAAACTCTTGTAACAATAGATCCATCTGATCAATCTAGGCTTGGCATCTTTTTGGCAAGCAAATGCCTCAAGGCAGCATGGTCAGTGAAAACAATGATCTTGGCTCCTAAGAGATAAGATCTGAATTTCTCTAGGCAAAAAAACAACAGCTAGGAGCTCTTTTTCAGTGGTTGTGTATCGAATCTGAGCATCATTCAATGTTCTGCTTGCATAATAAATCACCACAGATCCTTATCAGTTTTCTGGCCCAAATGGCACCTACTGCATAATCTGAAGCATCGCACATTATCTCAAATGGTAATGACCAATCTGGAGATTGTAGAATTGGAGCTCTGGTCAAAATGTCTTTTAATTCCTCAAAGGCTTTATGACAAGCTTCATCAAAAATGAATGGAGTGTCTTTTAACAAAGAAGTTAATGGCCTTGCAATTTTTGAAAAGTCTTTGATGAACCTCCTATAGAATCCAGCATGACCTAGGAAGGATCGAATTTGTTTGACAGAGTTGGGAGGAGGCAATTCGGAAATGAGATTTACCTTGGCTTTATCTACCTCTATCCCTCTCCCTGAGACAATGTGCCCTAAGACAATTCCCTCCTTAACCATGAAGTGGCTCTTTTCCCAACTTAAGACAAGATTGACATTAATATCTTTTGAGCACTTCAGTCAAATGGTCGAGGCACGAATCAAAGTCATTTCCAAACACAGAGAAATCGTCCATGAAGACTTCTAAGTAATCCCCAACCATGTCTGAGAAAATAGACAACATGCAACGTTGAAAAGTTGCAGCAGGGGCATTGCACAGCCCAAATGGCATGCGTCTAAAGGCAAAGGTTCCAAATGGACATGTGAAAGTGGTCTTTTCTTGGTCATCGGGGTGAATAGCCACTTGGTTATACCCTGAATATCCATCAAGGAAGCAAAAGAATTTTTGGCCTGCCAGTTTCTCTAAGATTTGGTCAATGAAAGGCAAGGGGAAATGATCTTTCTTGGTCATCGCATTCAATTTGCGATAGTCAATGCACACTCTCCATCCTGTAGCCAGCCTAGTGGGAATGAGCTCACCCTTTTCCGTTTGAATCACAGTCAGTCCTGACTTTTTAGGCACAACTTGAGTTGGACTAACCCACGGCTATCAGAGATGGGATAGATGAATTCAGCATCCAGCCATTTGACAATCTCTTTTTTAACAACTTCTTTCATGTTGGGATTAAGCCTTCTTTGCATTTCTATTGAACTTTTAGCATTTTCTTCCAAGTATATACGATGTGTGCAACTGAAGGACTTATCCCTCTCAAATCATCAATTGTCCAACCTATAGCTCTTCTATGACTCTTCAAAACATCAATCAATTTCCTTTCCTGCCCTTCCTCAAGATCACTAGCGATTATGATGGGCCATGTCTCATTCTCTCCTAAAAAGATGTACTTTAAATTCGCAGGGAGTGGTTTTAGCTCAACCTTAGGGGACACTCAAATGGAATTGATGGATCATTATCTTGAAGCATAGAATTAAATTGTCCTTCCTCTCCCTCAACCCTAGAGCACAGGGTTGGTCTATTGCTTCTTCCACACAAGACTCTTCCAAGGTGTCTACCACTAGACAACTTTCTCCTTCATCATGATCCTAGATGCCCTAAAAATGTTGATACTAACCCGCCTATCCCCAATGATAATCCATCATCCCGGTAGCACAATCAATATTAGCCCTAGCTGTGGCCAAAAAGGGTCTACCAAGGATAATGGTGGACTGGGTTAAATCTTGTGGAGTGTTCATGTCCAGAATGATGAAATCGGCTGGAAAGTAACAATCATTGATTTTTACGATCACGTCCTCAACTAAGCCTTTTGGAGTGGTAACAGATCGATCGGCTAGTTGGAGGACAACAGAAGTGGGTTTCAACTCTCCTAACTTGAATTTCTCAAAAATGCAGAAGGTAGGAGGTTGACACTGGCTCCCAAATCTAAAGGCCGCTCTCAAAAGTGACTCCACGATGGTACAAGGAATTAGTGGAGTGCCCGGATCTTTAAGCTTCTTAGGGAGTTGGTTTAAGACAATGGTACTCACAATTTCTGAGAGAATTATTGTTTCAGTTTTGTTTCTCACTTCACGTTTTGGAGTACACATTTCTTTTAGAAATTTGACATATGCAGGCACATGCTTGATGGCATTAAGCAGAGGAATGTTGATGTGAACTTGTTTAAACAGTTCCAAGAGTTCTTCATTGCCAGTTGGTTGTTTTTTTTTTTGGCTTTAAGGCTTCAGGAAAAGGGACTCTTGGAATGTAACAGTTTGGATCTTCATTCCTTTGATTGTGTCTAGAGGTTCTTATTTTTCTCTTTTCCCTTGGATTTGTCTTTTTCAACAATTTCTTCAATTTCTTCTTCAATTTCAATTTCAATTTCTTTTATGTATCTCATGTAATGTTGACATGTGTGGGTGAGGATTTAGTCTGATCTTTCCACTTCTTAAAGTAGACACAGTTTTGGCATTTTCTACTTGTGGGCCCCTAGCTTGGGCAGGAGGATGATCCTGTTGTATAGGTTGGTTTTGATTTTGAGGTGCAGGAATGTTCTGGACAAAAGCTTGTTGTGGTTCTGTGGTGGAGGTGCATTTTGTCTAGCAGGTGGTGGTCTGTACCCTTGACCCTGATGGTATTGCTGGTTCTGATAGAATCCGGGAGGGTTGTTCTTGGGTTTGCTACAGCCTGACTTGGCAGCTGCCCGCTTCCCTCTTTTGACATACATCAGCAATCTGGGACTCTATTCTTGTCAAATTTTGTTGAAAATTTTGATTTTGAGTTTGTTGTTCTTGCACAGTTTGGCATAGAGTTGCCATCATGTTTTGGAGTGGTTCATTTTATCATCCCAATTAGGCTGAGGAGGTAGTGGTTGATATGAAGGTTGGTGAAAATTTGTGTGAGCAAATTGATGGAATTTTGATTTCCTTGGTATTGTGGAGGTTTTGAGTTAGAAGATTGGCCAAATCCTGAATTTTGATTGGGATAGGATTGACCGTACATGGATTGCTTGAAGGTAGGTTGGGAAATTGCTCAGATTGATTTTTCCATGAAAAATTTGGATGGTTTCTCCAACCGGATTGTATGTGTGGAATATGGATCATAAGAGGGTTTTTGGAAACCTTGTGCAGCTTGCACTGTTCTTGAATGAAAGGAGGTAATTGGGCGGTAATGGGACAAACATTGGTAGAGTGAGCTGGGCTAGCACACATTGAGCAAGTTTCAGGTGTTTGAGAAACTTTGGGTGTGACTTGCCCAGTCAAAGACAGTAATTGATCGAATTTTTGTTCCAATTTCTGCTCCAACTTTGATCAAGTTTAGCTATCAGATCTTTACCCTAGAGTCTGATTCTCCTCTTCCTCTCACTTCATACATCCCTGCCTTCTTACAGATCCTAATGCTCTCTCATAAGAGTAGAGTGAGGCATGATTGATAGAATTTCACTCAATGTTTCAAAAAGATTGTATGCCTCATCCTCGCTCTTAGTCATAAATGCTCCTCCACAAGAAGCATCAACCATTTGCCTATTTGATTCAGTCAGTCCTTCATAAAAAGCTTGGACTATTTGCCACCTCGACAAACCATGGTGGGGACATTTTCTAAGCAACTCCTTCAATCTTTCACATGATTCATGTATTAATTCTCCCGAGTGTTGGAGAATCCGGTTATTGCTCTTCTCATGGTATTAGTGCGGCCAATGGGATAAAATTTCTTTAAAAATTCTTGCTGCATTTTGGCCAAGTTGTAATAGTTCTCCCTATAGTTCCCAACCAATGTTTGGCTTTGTCTTTTAAAGAGAAGGGAAATAGGGTCAACCTTAAGGCATTTTCAGTGAGTTTTGGATCCTAACAGTGGAACAGATCTCTAGGAACTCATCTATATGCCTATAAGGGTCTTCATTGGTATTGCCATAAAAAGATGGCAATATTTGGATGGTTCCTGGTTTGATCTCAAAATGATTTGCCGGAATTTCCGACCTGATACAAGTAGCAGGTTGATAGTCAGAAGGAATGAACTATTCCTTCATTTGTCTAGGTGCACCTCTTCTACATTTCTAGCAACTTGGTTTTGGTTTTGGTTGGCCATCCTATGAAAGAATCTTTCAATCTCGTCTATAGGTGGGCCAAATCTATGTTCAAGGATCGTCTACAAGCACATGCACAGATGAAAAGCCTCTCTATTTAGATTTGAAATTTTTTAAGATTTTTATTGATTTTTGATGAATTTTAAACAAACACAAACAAACAAACACTTTCAAATCAAATTAACCTACCACTAAGTGTTCCTTGGACTTATGTTATTTTTCTCAAAATCATATTTATACTTGCTTAAATCAATCTCTAATCTTCTTGTACTGGCCAGGTAAGAGGTGGAGTAGAGGGAGGCCCCCCTTGCTTTCGCAAGGACCCAATTAGATAACCTCTGACTCACTTAAGCATAAGCTTCTTAACCTCTAATCCTAGACACCAGACTTAAAGAGAAGTTTTGAATTCAAGAAAGAATGAATCTATATATGAACCCTAAGGCCAAGTCTACTGATTTTTATTGAAAGTTTGGGCAAATGCAAAGATGTGAAAATTTTTTGTGATTTTTGGGCAAAGGAAAGGGTGATGAAATCCCTCACCTTATCTTTTTATCTAATGGGTTAAGCCCTTAAACAGTCCCTTTTTCAAATATGAAATGCAAAGATCAAATTCAAACAAGGGTTTTCTAATGCTAAGACTAATGCATGAACAAGTGGTGGAAGTCTTACCTTTCCCCCGCTCTCTTCAATGCAAGAAAATGAAATAAATTCAAATGACTATTAAAATGATGAATGTCCTAAAACATGGGATTCTAATCTAGAGAGATGAAAATTTTATTTACAAACAAACGGCTAACATGAAAGAACGATTTGAATTTTTTTTTTAAAATTTTAGATTTTTTTAATTTTTATTTAGTTTTTAAACTAAATGAAATGATGGTAAGAAAATATAAAGTGGTACTATAAGCTAATGCCAAACCAATCAAACCACAAAGAGAGTCCAATATTACATGCCAACGTGAAAGAAATCTCTGTACATGCACACAGAGAATACATCAAAGCCTCACTACAAAGTTCACTCACACTCTTCTATCTAAAATTCAGAATTAAAAGCAATTAAAAAATAAAAATTTCAGCAGCTCTCCTCCTCCAATGGGCCTCAAATGCCAAGCCCAATCTCCAGTGTGCAAATCTGAAATGAAAGCCCACAAACAAGTCATAAAAAGCCCAAATGCAAATGAAATCAAATCAAAATAGATCTAAATCACAACTCTAATACCTCCCCGGCAACGGCGCCAAGATGAAGCGCGCGGCATTGTTGACTGTGCATTTTCGTTGTCCAGAGTCCTCGCACAAGTCAATATGTGCACTTCCTCTAAACTGTCTCACAAACTTAAATCACAAAGATGAACTAGTATGATGGTGAGAACAGGTCATATCCACAGAGAGGCTGAATAGAATTTGAATTAAACTACTTTGACTTGAAATCATTATCGACAATGCGTTAAAGTGAATGTGTAAACGACACTAATCTAATCCTCACAATCTTGACAAATCAAACTTAATGAAAGAGCAAGCTGAATTGAGATGAAAAGAGAAGTGATATCATCATGTACCCTCTCCATTAAGGGATGAAGCAAGTAGACAAAAATGTGAAATAGAAATTAAACTAAGATCGCACAAAGATGCAACTATAATTCTGAGATGATCTAAAGTTCAAGGAAATAAAAGGATGACATAACTAAAGTCCTAATGCTTCCACTGTAGAACAGAAATTAGAACAACCTCTCTCAGACCAACGGACAGAACAGAAGAAAGAATACAAATAATTGCAATCGTCCTCCGGTTGCCTTTATAGAACACAGAAGAATGGAAAATTTTCACGAGATCAAACCCTTCAGCACAGAAGAAATGAAATAGAACTAATCTAACTATCCCACCCAACGATGAAGTGCAGATGAGAACCTCCCAACTCTGACATCAAAACCAAGAACAGCAGAAGGAAATTGCTACCTCTCCTGCCCAACTCACAACAGAAGAGATAACAAAATCCAATGCACAGCAGCCGAATTCCCTCAAATGCTGAGAATCTCCCGGATACCAACAGAACACAGAACCAGGAGGACATTGGATCAAACTAAAGCATAAAAGAAATGATAGAAATGTCACTGGATCATCCACAGCAGAAAAGAAAAAAAAACAAAAACAAATTAACTCAGATCACTTGCAGAAAACTAAAGAAAATTACACTCACCATCTGAATGAACACAAAGAAGAACAAAATAGAACCCAGCCACAATCGAACCTCCCCAGATCTGAACACTCCACTGGCGAGCCCTCTCCTTGAAGAACAGGAAGAAGCTAAGAAATCCGAAATGCCGAATAAACCAACACTCTCATGCTCAACTCAAGAACACTCCTCAGGTTGAACCAGGAACACATAAGAACAGCTAGAGATAAAAAAAAAAAAAATTGCAGAGAACTACTAAATCTCTCCCCTGGCCGAGCCAGGAACCCTTCAACCCTCGCAGCTCTGCTGCTATGCTAAACAGAAAGTACAGAAAAACTAGAGACTAAAAGAATCCTCCGAAATTCCTACTTGCCAACCCTCCATAATCCGAACCAAGAACAGATGTAAAAAAAATCACAGAGATAAATGGCAGATTAAAACCCAAAACAAATCTCCACTGCTAACTCTCTGAATTCTGGAAGAACAGAAAGAACAGGATTAAGAAAATCCCCCAAGTGCCGTATTGGCGAATCCCAAGAACAAGAAGAAAGGAAAATTACAGAAGAAGCTAAAGACTAAAAACTCCGAACCAGAGAACCCCCCCCCTGGTATCCCCATCCCTCACTGCTCTGCTCAAACAGGGAAAATACAGGGAAATGAAAAACTAAAAATTCTTCAGAATTCCTACTTGCCAACCCGAAGAAGAGGGCCTTGGGGTCTTCTTATAGGGCTCCAGGCGCCACTGCTTCCCGCCATCGCCAGCCACCTCAGCAACAAACCTCAGCTGGCCGGCCACCTCAGCACCAGCCTAACCCGACCGCTTGCAGACGAACCACACACACCCCATGCCTGCGTCGCCATAGCACCCTGGTCCATCCGCCTTCACGTAGCTGCATCACCCTGCGCTCCACACGGGCCAGCTCCAGCAGTGACCATCTGCACACCTTCAAATCTCAGCACACCCAGGCAACGACCTCCATCAGCCTCATGATCCGGGCCGCACAGGGTCTGGGCGCCCCCAGCCCGCACGCGCCAGCCGCCTCCACATGATCCGCACGGGGGATCCGACCTCCTCCTGCTGCGCACCGCCTCAGCACCATCGCGCCAGCAGCACACCCAGCCGCTCGGCCTCCATTGCGCCTGGGCGCTGGCCGCCCAGCACCGGATCTGCATGACCCAGCCGCTCGGCCTCCATCTCAGCAGCTCGCACACACCGCCAGCTGCCATGGGTCGGCCCCTGGCTCTATCTGCCTGCCAGCCACATCCCGCGCAGGCCTCCATCGCACCCAGCAGCTCTGCTGCTTACCCGCACGGCCAGCAGACCCATCTGGCTGCTTCAAGAAGCTTCTCCCCTTCTGTGGATGAGGCAACCCTATAACGAAAATTGGAAATATGTAAGTGGGAGAAAAAAATGATATCGACAAATAAAAAATGGTGAGATGGGAATGGGGGTTGTGGCATATAGGGATTGGGTGTGGTTTATTAAAATTTTCATTTATTTAAAATCTTTATCTATTTAATACTAAAAGATGATTGTAAAAATATTTATATACAAGATTTATCTACAAATTTCTATCTACTCTTAAAATGATATTTACAGAATTATTATTGTGACAAATTATTTATTTACAACATTTATTTACAAAGATTTTTTATGTACCTAATTTGTTAAAACAGTGATTTATTGACTCATCAACTAATAAAAAAAACTTAAGCATGGATGAAATTAAAGTCAAATGCACATTATTTATGGACAACTAATGTCTAACATCAACTACATGTATACAATTTAACACTAAAAATTTAGTAATTATCAGTGCCCAGGCTAGGGACATGCAAAGAACCATACAAAACTTGACTCAGGCTATCTTACAAGCCACCCAGGGTGGAGGTAATCGCGGAGCCGTGAGCTCCACCGGAATTTTCGGAACATGGATCCACCTAGGTTTGAAGGGAGTACTAACCCAGATGTTGCTAAGCACTGGGTTAAAGAGATTGAAAGGATATTCAGGGTTATGCAATGCACAGACCAGAACAAGGTACTCCTGGCGACTTTCCGTTGGAAAAGGATGCCAGGGCATGGTGGGAATCGGTAGAAGACACCCTCAATGGACAACAACTTACATGGGCTCATTTCATTGAGCGTTTTAACGCCAAGTACTTTTCTGAGAGGGTCCAAGAACGGAAAGCAGCCGATTTGCGGCTTTGAAGCAGAGAGGACTTAATGTGGCTGAGTATGAGGCCCAATTCTCTCGGCTGTCCCGATACGCTGTTCACTTGATTGGCAGAAAGGATGAAGGTGAAACGCTTTCTGAATGGCTTGAGGCCCCAGTTCATCACCCAACTGGCACCAATGGACATTCAAACTTATGCTGAAATGGTTAAGAAGGCTTAACTACTGGAAGATGCAATGGAGACTGCTGAAAGGATTAAAGGAAAATCCGTGAAAACGGGAACAATGTCTCTGCTGGGAGGTATCAGCCGACTATTGGGAAAAAAGGCCCAGTGGCGGGGTAAATGAACCAGCGGATAAAAAGCCGAAGGAGCTAGGTAAGCAAGTGATAGTAGCAACGGGGAAAGGTGTAGACATTGTGACCGAGCTGGTCATCGGACTGAAGAATGCTGGAGAGCGCAAGGGAATGCCTACGCTGTGGGAGTCGTGACCATATGATCTCGGACTGCCCAATGTTGAAAGAACAAGCCCCTCATGACAAACGTCAAAATGGACAGAAGAGGCAAGGCCGACTGCAAGCTGTCCAGGAACCCGAAACTGTGAAGAAGAGGTATCGTGGAAGGTACACTTACTATTCTTTCCCGACCTGCTTATGTTCTCTTTGATACGGGAGCTACGCACTCCTTCATTTCTCAAACATTTATTGATACCCTATCTGTGAAACCAGTCCCAATGAAATCCGGAATCGTTGTGTCAACCCCGATTGTCTGGGTACCAATCTTACAAACCATATACCATCCAGTGAGGTGTTTGATTGAAACCAAAACCTACCAGCAAATTTATATGTATGGACATGACAGGGTATGATGTGACTGGGAGCAGACTGGATGTCTGAACATGGGGCTAGTATAAATTGCAGGAGAAGTAGGGTAACTTTTAGCCAGTACCCAAAACTAGTGTTCACAGGGGATAGAAACCGCAGGAGATTGTCACTAATCTCTGCACTGCAAGCCAAAAGGATGATGAGGAAAGGTTGTATGGCCTTTCTTGCTGCTGTAGTCATTGCAAAGAAGAAGTCAAAGTAGAGGACATCCATGTCGTCAGCGAATACGCTGATGTTTTCCCCGAAGACTTGCCAGGAATTCCCCGGAGCGAGAGGTCGATTTTACCATCGAATTGGTCCCTGGTGCAGCACCGGTATCTAGGGCACCATATAGAATGTCCCCCGCAAAACTGAAGGAATTAAAAGAGCACTGATGGACTGTTAGAGAAGGGTTTCATCCGACCAAGCACATCGCCATGGGGTGCACCTGTCCTCTTCGTCAAGAAGAAAGATGGGTCGATGAGGCTATGCATAGATTACAGACAACTGAATCAGTTAACCATCAAGAACAAATACCCTCTGCCGAGAATTGATGAGTTTTTGATCAATTACTGGAGCTAGGTACTTCTCTAAAATAGATCTCCGATCCGGTTATCATCAATTGAGGATCAAAGGAGAAGACATTCACAAGACTGCCTTCCGAAGCAGGTAGGGCATTATGATTTATTGTTATGCCTTTTGGACTAACAAATGCCCCTGCAGTTTTCATGCACTGATGAATAGCATTTATCGCCCATATTTGATAAGTTTGTGGTGGTATTCATCGATGATATATTGATCTATTCCAAGACAAAGGAAGAGCATGAGGAGCATTTGAGGATTTCATTGCAGATTTTGAGGGAGACAACAACTATATGCCAAGTTAAGTAAATGTGAATTCTGGCTTGAGGAGGTATCCTTTCTCGGGCATGTGGTGACCAAAGATGGTATCGCTGTTGATCCATCAAAGGTTGAGGCTGTGTTGAAATGGGAAAGACCGACAAGCGTCACAGAGATCAGGAGTTTTCTGGGATTAGCTGGGTATTATCGAAGGTTTATAAAGGATTTCTCAAAGATTGCAGTGCCATTAACCAAGCTGACCCAGAAGGAAAATCCGTTTGTGTGGACTGAGGATTGTGAGGAAAGTTTCAACAACTTGAAGAAGTGTCTGACTACTGCTCCTGTCCTCGCCTTACCCACTGAAGAGGGAGGATTTGAAATTTATTCAGATGCTTCTGGTACTGGACTAGGATGTGTCTTAATGCAACAAGGGAAGGTAATAGCTTATGCTTCCAGACAGTTGAAGATCCACGAAGTGAACTATCCGGTTCATGACTTGGACACTACAAGAAAAAGCGCTGTTTCCGACGGACTGAATCCGTCGAAATCCGTCGGCAAAAGAGCCTTCCGACCGCTTTCCGTCCAAAGCTCGTCGGAAACTTTCCGTCGGAAAAACTTGGTCAGAAAATTTCCGACGGACGAAAATTCCGTCAGAATTCGGTCGAAACCTCCGACAGATTTAATCCGTCGGTAAAGCCGTCAGTATTTTCCGACCGACTTGCCGACGGTCTTTAACCGTCGGTAATGTATCTTTTCCGACGGATACATATCCGTCGGAAAATCCGTCAGTACTTTCCGAAGGTATTACTGACGGTAGTTTTCCGTCGGTAATTTATATTTTCCGACGGATAAATAGCCGTCGGAAAATCCGTCAGAAAATTCACATATTTTTTTTTAAAAAATAGATAAATAAAAATACATTGCTACAATGTCAAACCTGCTATAATATTCATAAATTTAACAAATACTAACAATCAACATAAAATCGTAAAATACAATAAATATAAATCATATAGCATAATGAATACAAAATCAACATAGATCTGCTGGATCGTCTGCTGTCCCTGTCTCGTCATCGTCTGGAGCTGGATCCTATATTAAAACAAATTAAAATAAGAAACATTAATAATAAATAAAAGACATACAGTTTTTCAAAAATGAAATTTAAACATGTGATTATTCTCAAGCTTAATACAATATTATTTTTAGATCCATCATTTTCTTGGGTGTTTTAGATCCGTCCTTTGAATGCCCAACCCAATCCAGGGATCCAAATGGATTCCGTCAGTTTCTACACGTCACTTTAACCCACCCGGTCGTGTCGGAGAAAACGGCACGTCGATCCGATCTCTATTTGGGATTTTGGACCTCCGGGTTGTGTGTTTTAACCTTTTATATATACTTAGGTGTTTTTAGATCCGTCCTTTGAATGCCCAACCCAATCCGGAGATCCAAATGGATTCCGTCAGTTCCCACACGTCACTTTAACCCACCCGGTCGTGTCGGAGAAAAAACGGCACGTCGATCCGATCCCTATTGGGATTTTGGACCCCGGGGTTGTGTGTTTTGACACTTTATATATACTGGGTGTTTTTTAGATGCGTCAATTGAACGTCCTACCCAATCCGGAGATCCAAATGGATTCCGTCAGTTCCCACACGTCACTTTAACCCACCGGTCGTGTCGGAGAAAACGGCACGGCGATCCAATCCCTATTTGGGATTTTGGACCCCCGGGTTGCGTGTTTTGACCATTTATATGCTAGGACGTGTTTTTAGATCCGTCCTTTGAATGCCCAACCCAATCCGGGGATCCAAATTGGATTCCGTCAGTTTCTACACGTCACTTTAACCCACCCGGTCGTGTCGGAGAGAAAACAGCACGTCGATCCGATCCCTATTTCGGATTTTGGACCCCGGGTTGTGTGTTTTAACCTTTATATATACTTGGGTGTTTTTAGATCCGTCCTTTGAATGCCCAACCCAATCCGGAGATCCAAATTGGATTCCGTCAGTTCCCACACGTCACTTTAACCACCGGCCGTGTTCGAGAAAACGGCACGTCGATCCGATCCCTATTTGGGATTTTGGACCCCGGGTGTGTGTTTTAACCTTTTATATATGCTTGGCCGTGTTTTTAGATCCGTCCTTTGAATGCCCAACCCAATCCGGAGATCCAAATTGGATTCCGTCAGTTCCCACACGTCACTTAAACCCACCCGGTCGTGTCGGAGAAAACGGCACGTCGATCCGATCCCTATTTGGGATTTTGGACCCCGGGTTGTGTGTTTTAACCTTTTATATAGGCTGGCCGTGTTTTTAGATCCGTCCTTGAATGCCAACCCCAATCCGGAGATCCAAATGGATTCCGTCAGTTCTCACACGTCACTTAACCCACCCGGTCGTGTCGGAGAAAACGGCACGTCGATCCGATCCCTATTGGGATTTTGGACCCCCGGGTTGTGTGTTTTGACGCTTTATATATACTGGTGGTTTTTTAGATGCGTCAATTGAACGTCCTACCCAATCCGGAGATCCAAATTGGATTCCGTCAGTTCCCACACGTCACTTTAACCCACCCGGTCGTGTCGAAGAAACGGCACGCTGATCCGATTCCTATTTGGGATTTTGGACCCCCGGGTTGCGTGTTTGACCATTTATATAGTTTGGCCGTGTTTTTAGATCCGTCCTTTGAATGCCCAACCCAATCCGGGGATCCAAATTGGATTCCGTCAGTTTCTACACGTCACTTTAACCCACCCGGTCGTGTCGGAGAAAACGGCACGTCGATCCGATCCCTATTTCGGATTTTGGACCCCCGGGTTGTGTGTTTAACCTTTTATATATACTTGGGTGTTTTTTTAGATCCGTCCTTTGAATGCCAACCCAATCCGGAGATCCAAATTGGATTCCATCAGTTCCCACACGTCACTTTAACCCACCCGGTCGTGTCGGAGAAAACGGCACGTCGATCCGATCCCTATTTGGGATTTTGGACCCCGGGTTGTGTGTTTTAACCTTTTATATATGCTTGGCCGTGTTTTTAGATCCGTCCTTTGAATGCCCAACCCAATCCGGAGATCCAAATTGGATTCCGTCAGTTCCCAAACGTCACTTAACCCACCCGATCGTGTCGGAGGAGAAAACGGCACGTCGATCCGATCCCTATTTGGGATTTGGGACCCCGGGGTGTGTTTTAACCTTTTATATATGCTTGGCCGTGTTTTTAGATCCGTCTTGAATGCCCAACCAATCCGGAGATCCAAATTGGATTCCGTCAGTTCCCACACGTCACTTTACCCACCCGGTCGTGTCGGAGAAACGGCACGTCGATCCGATCCCTATTGGGATTTTGGACCCCCGGGTTGTGTGTTTTAAACCTTTTATATATGCTTGGCCGTGTTTTTAGATCCGTCCTTTGAATGCCCAACCCAATCCGGAGATCCAAATTGGATTCCGTAAGTTCCCACACGTCACTTTAACCCACCCGGTCGTGTCGGAGAAAATGGCACGTCGATCCGATCCCTATTTGGCATTTTGGACCCCCGGGTTGTGTGTTTGACGTTTATATATACTTGGGTGTTTTTTAGATGCGTCAATTGAACGTCCTACCCAATCCGGAGATCCAAATTGGATTCCGTCAGTTCTCACACGTACTTTAACCCACCCGGTCGTGTCGGAGAAAACGGCACGCCGATCCGATCCCTATTGGGATTGGACCCCCGGGTTGCGTGTTTTGACCATTTATATTGCTTGGCCGTGTTTTTAGATCCGTCCTTTGAATGCCCAACCCAATCCGGGAATCCAAATTGGATCCCGTCAGTTTACACGTTACTTTAAACCACCCGGTCGTGTCGGACGCCCGGCCCAATCCTAAGTATATGAATTATACTAATACTGACCTGAGCTGCTGGCTGTGTGGGGGCGTACTCCCTGCATTATTGACATGAACTGCTGTACCATATCGCTGAACTGCATCTGTAGCTGTACCCGCTGCGTCTCTATCTCTACTCGCTGCGCCTGTAGCTCTACCCGCTGCGTCTGTAGCTCTTCCCGCTGCGTCTGTAGCTCTGTACGTAGCTCCTCCCGAATGATGCTCTAATGTCCTCTAGACCACTGACGGGCGGCGCAGAAGATGAACTCGTGTGTGCCGGAGGAGCGATCGAACTGGCATATGAGGACAACACTCGATGAGTATCCAGGCTGTCCCAAAGCCGTACACTCGACTCTCCTCGGCACTCCCGCTGCCTCGACCCAAGCGTCCGCATCCAAATCTGGCTGGGGAGTGCCCTCTGTGTAGCGCTCCGCCATCGTCCTGTCGTACGTCTCCTGTAAAATAATTTAAATTAAATTATTGAAAACAAATTACTTTAATATCATAATTGAATTCATAATTTAAAGCTTGACTTACAGCAATCGTGCGGGCACTCTCGGTAACATAGTCATCCGTCCCTTCCGCTTATGAGTCCAGTCAAATAACTCGCGAAAAGTAGGGGCACGCTCCAGGTCGTGATGCTTAAAATTCAACAAATTAGTTAGTTTCACAATAATAATCCATATGTATGTATATATGAATCGAACAATAAAATACTACCAATTTTTTACTGTGGGTCGCATAAGATACGGATCCACTAGTATGCACATTCTTCTCCGATTGAGTTGCTCTGTTGCGTATTGCCGCCTGTGACCGCTGCTGCCATGGTCCAGCAGCCCAACGCGCGCAAAGGGACTCCCAATAGTCCGTCCGCAGCCAAACAGGGCCGTAATCCACCCAAGCCATAGGATCCCGGTTCCCTGTGGTCTTCGTTGCCTTGTCCCGTGCCTCCCCAATCGACTTTCTTAATTAGTCGGGCCGTAATCTCCCAGACGGCTCGAGCCCGAGGGAGATCCTCGGGTCTCGTGAACGCGAACCTCCGCTGTAAAGAAATAAAATTAATCAACGTTCTGCAATAAACCTAAATTAATACTAATTGAATAAATGACTTCAACTCTTCTAAAAAATAAAAAATACCGTAAACATGTCAAATAATAAATCCCGGACTGGCACCGGGAAGTCTCTCCATGCATCCACTGGTCCTGGAATATGTGCGTGGACCAACGTCGTAATATAGCGGGAAGCAGGACTGGGATCTATCTTCCCCCTGCAATTCCACATTAATTTTCTACATGAAATGTATATCCTAAATAACAAATACAGTAACACTGAGATGATGAACTTTACCCTGAGATCCAGCATGGTTGTCGTCCTGGTAGCTGAGGCCCTCCTCAGCTGCTGCATGCTGGCTCCCCACCTCTGTTGAAAACAATTTAGTACACTTTTATTGTATAAATTGCAAGAGACCAAACATACTAATCTATTGAAACATATGTTTACCTTGTGGTGAGGAAGAAGACGAAGGTGGCGTGGAGGCAGTCCCTGCAAAATTTCATACACATTAGAAATTATGAATTTCAAATAAACAACAATGTAGAAATTTACCTGTCGCTGGGACGACGGGCGTGGACGGGGAGGCAGTCCCTGCAAAATTTCATACACATTAGAAATTATGAATTTCAAATAAACAACAATATAGAAATTTACCTGTCGCTGGGACGACGGGGGCGTGGACGGGGAGGCAGTCCCTGCAAAATTTCATACACATTAGAAATATGAATTTCAAATAAACAACAATATAAAACAACAATATAGTCCCTGCCAAATACATCTCTTCGTACATAATGGGAAGACATAACTTTGAGAATGCCAAGTTCTTGACACAATTATTTTTCACAAATTTACACCAGTCTTTTCCAATTAACATGTACATACTACCACACCAACTGCGTTGTAAGATTACAGAATATCGCACTCCTTTTCATCTTGAACAATAACAGATAATCCACTTTTATTTTCTAAACTTTGTCTTTCTTCTTTCCGAATAATCTTTATGATTTTCGTCATCTTCTCTTTCACCAAAAGTAAACCATCATGCAATCTTCGAATATCGAGCGGAAATATTTACGTTCAAAAACCAAGTACTTTGATACGTTGGACATTTGTTCTTCTTGAGTCTAATTTCCAATCGCGAACTCTCATCACTAATTACAAAAAAAAAAAAATTATAACATTTATTCATGAGTAATTTAAAAAATATGAAATTAAATCATAATATGGTAAATATGAAAAAATCTCTCAAATGGCTACAAATAAACATACGATGTTGAATGATTAACTTGCAGTGTGAAATTTGTGAAAGTAAACAATTAGTTAACAAAGAAAGTCATTGCATTGTTATTTTCATGTCAAACGTAAAAAATAACAGCGAGCAAGATAAATAAAAAATAACTTAATTTACCAAAAGCTTTGAATATAAGCAATTAGGAGAAGGAACTTGTAGGGGAAGGGGGGGCGCAGGATGGGAAGGGGGTGCTGGGACGGGGAGGGGGAGGGGGGCATTTGTACTCGACGAATTGTACTCGACGAATTTTCATATTTAAAACACTTCTGATTGCGTGGGCAGTCATGTTATCAAAAAAGAACCATCAGAGCAAGTCTGTGTAGCAGGCTATCAGTCACTATATTTTTCGTACATTTTTTGAGATAATTTATTTCTTTTAATTTGTTAGAAATTATTCTATTTGCCGCATAGTCCCTTTGTTTAGTTTCTATTATTGGTAGAATAACATTTTCTGAAGAGTACTCTTATCCTTCTTCTGGCGTCTTGTATAATTTTTAATCCTCATTTTGATATTTTCTTTATATATATATATATATATATATATATATATATATATTATATATATATATATATATGAAATGCGATTAATTCTTATATATATATCCCTAAATTTTTTATCTCATCGCCTACACCCCATAGTTAACTATATTCCTTATATATTAATTTTATTTTACTAGATCTATCCAATGATAATTAAATGGATGTTGAAAACGGACTAACCTGCCCCTCCCTTTAAAATCCCACCAAGCATAATGGATAGAGAAATGCTGGTTATTTGGGCCCCTGGGTAACCCAGCTGAGCTGGATCGGCCGTGCGGCCGATCCACGTCAGCCAACTAATCGGACGCCCGAGTAACTAGCACTTCTCTAATGGATAATGTTATTTCTTGGCAAATTTTTTCCCCTCTCTTTGGTGTTGGGTAAGGATGTTTACATCTAAGTTCTTGTGAAATATTGTTGCATTCTAACATCTAGCTAATCTGAGAGATAGGTGATAAGGTGCAGATTTTAATGACATATATGAGGATACGTTAATTTCCAAGGATATATGAATTTCGCTCTGTTTGTTGTGGGGTTAAATAGGAGGATAAAATTAACCCAACTCTACATTTGGCATGTAAAAAAAATGGGGACAAAGGTGATTTAAATATTTTTAAGATATCCAAAAAAAATAGATGTAAGTGGGGATAAGTCATCCCCTAATTCCCATCTCTTATCCCCGTTTTCTTTTTTATTTTAAGATTTTCAGAACCTTAAAAAAAGGGAGGGGTCGACTTTGTTTCTTATTTTTATTTTAAGTACGACAATATGTTTAGTATTTTCTGTGGAACAAAAACTTAACAATGATGGTTTACATTTTAAAATTTTTTAATGAGATTATTAAAATACAATATGCATTACCAAATCTAACAAATCACTCCAAAAATGGAAAGAGATTATATGTTCTTTATCTTAGCTTAAAAAGTAGCTTTAGATGGAGATGGGATGAGATGAGAAAATGAGAATAATTTAGTGTACTTGAGTTTTGCACTTTGCATTTGCGTCTCTTGCTTCTCATCGGATGGGTACATTTGGTCCTCTTTTCATTGACTAATAAAAATAGAAAAGTACAGTATAAAGTGTGTAAAACTAAGTGCACTAAATTCTTCTCGAGAAAAATATATCCATACTAACACCATTTCTATCAAACAAAAAGAGGCCGGTATCATGGTAAAAAAATAAAGACTATCCCAACACTAATATCATTTCTACCAAATGAAGATGTGGTTATTTTGAAAAATCTATCTCTGAAAATACCAAACAATGTGCAAGGGGAGTGGGGGCAGGGGAGGGGCGGGGGGGGGGGGGGCGGGGCGGGTGGGGGGGGGGGGGTGGGGGGGGGGGGGGGGGCGGGGGGTGCAGGAGGGAGGGGGGGGGGGGGGTGCAGGGGGGAGGGGGGGCGGGGTGGGAAGGGGAGGGGGGTGTGCAGGGGAGGGGGCCGGAGGGGGGGGGGGGGGGGGGGGGGGCGGGGGGGGCAGGAGGAGGGGAGGGGAGGGGGGGTGCAGGGGGGAGGGGGGGGGGTGTGGGCGGGGTGGAGGGGGGCCGGGTGGGGGGTGAGAGGGGGGCCGGGTGGGGGGGGGGGGGCCGGTGGGGGGGGGGTCCCGCAGGGGGGAGGGGGCCAGGTGGGAAGGGGAGGGGGCCGGGTGGCTGCAGGAGGGAGGGGGGCGGTTGCAGGGGGGACGGGTGGGGGGGCCGGGGTGGGAGGGGGGGCATCCAGCAGGGGGGAGGGGGCAGGGGGAAGGGGAGGGGGGCCGGGTGCAGGAGGGAGGGGGGCCGGGTGCAGGGAGGGAGGGGGGCCGGGTGCAGGGGGGGGGGGGGCATCGCGCAGGGGGGAGGCGGGCCGGGGGACTCACCGGGGAGAGGGGCCGGCGGCGAGCGGCGCAAGAGCGGCGGCGAGCGGCGCAGGAGCGGTACAGGGGCGGCGGCGAAGGCGGAGCGGCGACCGGCGATGAGAGAGAGAGAGAGAGAGAGAGGAGAGAGAGAGAGAGAGAGAGCGGAGAGAGGGAAAGAGAGAGAGAGAGAGAGCGGGAGAGAGGGGATGAGGGAAAAGAGGGGGGTTTCGCGGGACAAGGTATAGCAGCTTTACCGACGGCTATTCCGACGGAATATGTCTATCGGAATATCTGTCGGTATGTTTTCATTACCGACGGAAATTTCCGATGGAAATATTTCGTCGGACGCCCAACGGATATTCCGACTGACATATTTCGTCGGAATATCCGTCGGAATTATCGACGGAAAATATCCGTCGGAAATGTC
>JACBKR010005006.1:0-20757 GCA_014218235.1 Colocasia esculenta
GATATGCCAATCACCTGGTAGGTACTAGAGAATGAAGCAAAGAGATTTCAACCAGCTCAGGCCCACCTATATCACCCAACTGGCACCATAGATATTCAGACTTATCCGGAGATGGTCAAGAAAGCACAATTGCTGGAGGATGCGACCGATCTCACTGATCGCATCAAGGGTAGAATGGTCAAAAAGGAGCAAACATCCAGAGCACCGAGCAAGCCCACCATCGGCAAGAAAAGGCCGTTAAGCATCACTGACGGGCCAAGCCAAGAGCAGAAGCCAAGGTCTTCGCCCCCACTGTGCCCAACAAGCCCAGATGTAAGCATTGTGACAAGTTGGGCCATACTGCAGAGAATGCTGGAGAAAGGTAGGTGCATGCCTACGTTGTGGGAGTCGAGAGCATCGTATTCTCGATTCCCCCCTGCTTAAAGAGAACGAGAAGCGTCCGATTGGACAAAAGAAGCCTGGGCGACGGGCCCTGCAAGAAGTGGAGACCACGAGGAAGGTACTTACCTATTTTCTCTCAGTCAGCTTTTGTTTTATTTGATACTGGCGCAACACATTCGTTCACATCACAAGTATTTGCTGACACATTAAATGAAAAACCTGCGTCCATGGAATTTGAATTGTCTGTTACTACACCATTGGGGGAGAAAGCTCAATTAAACAAATACTTTTCATTAGTTGATGTTAAGATTGTGAACTCAACCTTAGAGCTGACTTGATCTGTATGCCCATGGAGGGCTACGAGTTATTCTGGGAGCCGATTGGCTATCCACTTATGGGGCTATCGTGGATTGTAGAAGAGGAAAATTTCCTTTAGTGAATTTCCTAAACTGACCTTTACAAGATGTAGACACAAGAAGCACTTGTCTCTCGTCTCTGCTATTAAGGTACAAAACATGATAAGGAAGGGTTGTGTGGCATTTCTCACCACCATTGTAGTTGAAAAGAAAGCATCTAAGATATAATACATACTATAGTGCAAGAGTACCCTGACATGTTCCCCGATGAGCTGGCAGGCATTCCACCTGAAAGAGATGTGAATTTCTCGATTGATCTAACATCTAGAGCTGCACCGGTGTCACGCCAACCTTACAGAATGTCCCCCGCTGAATTGAAAGAGTTGAAAGAGCAATTGATGGAACTGCTGAAAAAAGAGATTTATCCGACCAAGTACTTCTCCTTAGGGAGTACCAGTGCCATTTGTCAAGAAGAAGACGGATCCTTGAGCTATGCATCGACTACCGGCAGTTGAATCACCCCACTATCAAGAACAAATACCCTCTGCCTCGTGTCGATGAATTGTTTGATCAAATATCAGGAGCTAAATACTTTTCTAAGATTGACCTAGATTCGGATATCATCAGATGAGAATTAAAGATGCAGATATCTACAAGACAGCTTTCAAGAGCAGGTACAGTCATTATGAATTTGTGGTCATGCCTTTTGGACTAACCAATGCTCCTGCAGCTTTCAGGCAATTGATGAACATCATCTATCGACCATACCTCGACAAGTTCGTCATGGTCTTTATTGATGATATTCTCATATACTCCAAGACCAAGGAAGAGCATGAGGAGAATCTGAGGATCACTCTACAGATCTTGCGGGACAACAAACTCTATGCCAAATTGAGCAAGTGTGAATTCTGGCTCTAGGAGGTGTCATTTCTAGGCCATGTCATATCAAAGGATGGTATCTCCGTCGATCCTTCCAAAATAGAAGCTATCTTAAACTGGGAGAGACCGACCAACGTCACTGAGATCAGAAGCTTTCTTGGACTGGCTGGCTACTACAGACGGTTCATAAAAGGAACTTCTCCAAGATAGCTGTACCTCTTACTCGCCTTACGTGAAAAGAGAACCCATATGTATGGAGCAAAGGAGTGCGAGAAGCGTTTTCAGACATTGAAGCAATGCTTGACCTCTGCACCTGTCCTGCATTACAGTCGAGGGCGAAGGATTTTCAGTCTACACTAATGCATCTAGAATTGGTCTGGGCTGTGTGCTGTGCAGAATGAAAAGGTGATAGCTTACTCATCAAGACAGTTGAAGCCGCATGAGGTTAATACCCTGTCCATGAGTTAGAATTGGCTGTTGTGGTATTTGCACTCAAGATATGGAGGCATTACCTGTACGGAGAGCAATTCATTGTCTACTCCGACCATAAGAGTTTGAAATACTTATTTCTCAGAAGGAGCTCAATATGAGACAAAGAAGATAGATGGAGTACCTGAAAGACTTTGATTTCAATATCCAATATCACCCAGGCAAAGGTAATGCAGTAGCTGATGCACTCAGTAGGAAGCCAGTATCATCCTTATCATGTTTAGTCATGGGTGAGATGCAACTATTAGAATAATTACCAGTCTGGATTTAAATATCAAATAGAGAAGTGACCAGATGTTAGTGGCTACCTTAGAGCTTAACCCGACATCTTTGTCGAGATCAGCGAGCAACAAGCAAATGATCCATTTCTAATCCGAGTAAAGGAGACCCTAGCAGACATACCTGATTTCTCCATCACTGAAGATGGGAGAATATTATTTCAAGGAAGGACTTGTGTGCCTGACAATGAAGAGTTGAAGAGACAATGAAGAGTTGAAGAGAAAGCTGATGGATGAAGCCCATAAAACCAAATATACAATTCACCCAGGTGCAACCAAGATGTATCAAGACATGAAAAGTTCGTTTTGGTGGCCCAACATGAAGCGTGAGGTGGCTGAGCACGCCGCGCACTGCCTCACATGTCAGCAGGTAAAGGCAGAACACCGACGTCCTGCGGGTGTACTCAGACCCCTGGACATCCCTGAATGAAAGTGGGAGAGTATCGGCATGGACTTCATCATAGGTTTACCTCGAACTCGTGGTGGACTTGGTGCTATTTGGGTTATAGTGGACTGTTTGACTAAGTCTGCACATTTCCTCGCAATCAAAAGTACCTGGAGTGTGGATGTACTTGCAGCATTGTATGTAAAGGAGATAGTGAGATTACATGGAGTTCTTATGTCCATAGTCTCAGACCGTGACCCTCGATTCACGTCTAGATTCAGGAAGGGACTTCAGACTGCTTTAGGCACGAAACTAAATTTCAACACAGCATTCCACCCACAGACAGATGGACAGGCGGAAAGAACTAATCAGATCGTGAAGGATATGCTGTGAGCCTTCACTATCGATTTTGAGGGATACTGGAATGAACCACTGTCATTAATTGAATTTGCCTAATAACAGCTACCAGGCCAGCATTAAGATGGCACCTTTTGAAGCCTTGTACGGTAGAAGCTGTAGATCGCCAGTCTGTTGGAATGAGGTAGGTGAACAACAATGGCTAGGACCAGACATGGTACAGAACACCAGCAGAGATATACAGATCATCAGGGACAAGATTAAGATAGCTCAGTCCTGGCAGAAGAGCTATGCTGACAAAAGAAGATGGGAGTTGGAATTTCAAACTGGAGATCACGTGCTACTTAAGGTATCCCCGACCAGAGGATTTCAAAGGTTTGGGATGAAGGGTAAGCTAAGACCGACATTTATAGGTCCTTTTGAAGTATTGGAGAGAGTAGGCGAAGTGGCTTATCGTCTAGCATTACCACCCCAGTTCTCCACCGTACACAACGTCTTCCACGTATCAATGTTAAGAAGTATGTGTACGATTCATCACATGTAATCAGCTACGACGATATCATTCTAAACAAGGATATGACCTATGAAGAGAAATCGGTGAAAATCTTGGACAAGAAGATACAACAGCTTCGGAACCGACCCATATCAGTGTAAAGGTGCTATGGAGGAATCATGAAGTTGAAGAAGCCACGTGGGAACCTGAAGCAACCATGCGACGAAATTATCAGAGTTATTCAGTAAGTCATTCTTTCTCTTAGGATCATTGAATTGGGGACCAAATTCTTTTTAAAGGGGGAGGATGTAGCAACTCTGATTTTTAAAAATCTAAAATAAAATTTTAATTTAATAAATATGAAATAAATTTAATTAGAATAAAGAGAATAAATAGAATTTAAGGGAAATAAATCAAAACCCATTGAGCTAAATTAGGAATGAGTTGTACTAATGGTCCAAACCGAAAAGAATTGGCCCAAATATGAAGAGCCCATCATGGGATGGGAGATAATTAAGCCAATTTCATACCTAATTAATTAATAAATTAAAAGGGTTAAGATAAGCATTAAATTAACCCATAATTATCCATAGGAGGAGCCCTCATCCCATCCTAACCCCTTGGCCACGAGATTAGGTCTCTTCCCTACCCTATTAGGTGGATAAATGGTAGAAATAGGTGATAATTATGGATTTTTGAGTTGGAGGAGAAGAGGAGAGTTTTAGGAACTTTAGACTCCATTAGCAAGCTATACACCCCCAAATCGTCTCTATCACCCCATAGAACGTGGCTGGAGCTCTGGGAGACAAAGGGAGAAGGCTGAGGACGAAGGAGTAAAGAGGAGAAGGCTGGAACAAGGGGGATTTCTTCTTCTACCTCGCACCAACCCTAGGATCCATTACCAACGGAAAAAAGGTAGGCAATCTCTCAAGCACAAATCGATTAACTTCGGCCATAGGTAGCCAACACATCCTCTATCAAAGCCCCATGATTTCCCTATTTTTCGTGGCTTCATGAGGAGTATTAAATGTTCTATGTTCTGTCCTTACCACGCACCCAAACCCCACATGATTGTTTTCAATCCACACATGTTACTTGATCCCATGCCCTAAATAATTCCCATAAATACTACATGATGTTAGATTTTAAACGCCCCTATTTTCCCTAATTTTTATCATGTAGCATTGCTAATTAAATCGTTTCCCATGACTGTGCACGTTAGGTCACCGAAATGTAACCTTGTTAAAGCATGCACAAACCTTGTCCATTTCCTAATTATGCCGGTTGATAGATCTATGAGTCTGCTTTCATTTAAAACTAGTTCATAATTTTTGGATGATCGTGTGATTTATACGATTTTTAAAGTGGTTGTATCAAGAAAGGGAGGAAAGGACCAAACCCAGAAAGGGCAGATCCCCTTTTCTAGGCCGGGCCGCCTCTCTGAAATCGCGACGGTCCGACCCGTCGCGATATCAGAGAGGACGTGACTGGTCGGTCTGTCGCGTTCTAAACGCGACGGCCCGCGCCGTCGCGATTTCCTCTCGGACCGCGCCAGGCCAGCCGGTTCGACAGTTGCGCCGGACCGCCCCATCGCAACTTGAATCCCGACGGTCCCCCGTCGCGTTTTTAGGATTTGTGCCCGACAGATATTTGCCCTTATGCCTCTACTATTTATGCCATTTTAACCCTTGTTTAAGCTAAATCATGTACTGTTAAGATTAGTATTAACCAAGATATTATTATTTGTCTACATTTAAATAAATCTCATTAATTAAAAGCCATGTGCACGATTCATCATACTCTCATGATTTCTTACACTTGCACACACTAAACATTATTAATTGTATTGAGACCCTATAAAAATACTCAATAATATATTTGGTAATTATTAAGTGTAATTATTTCACTTAAATTCCCTATCATTTAAATGACACTTGTCTTCATTTTATTCGCTTGCTTTGTACACCGATATCGCGTCCCTCTGCTTTCGAGGACTCGAGGCAAGACGGACAACGTTTCATTACACACTTTCTCTTGGCATGGACCACCTCTCCATTGGGAATACTCCTAACTGGACCAGGGACTCCTTGTCAAGGCCTCCGTAAGTCTCCTTAGCTTTGGCGCATGTCTTTTGCCGACGAGCTGGTTGTACCCTTAAAACCAGTTACACCCTTAGGGATCAGTACGATCCAATGGCCTTAGTGTGTTTCCTTCTTATCTTGGGATCACGCCGGACCATCTAGCCTGTGTTCGTAGCACGGCTAATGGGCGGCTGTGACTTCTACCTGACTGTCGGCACCCGACCTAGTGCCGTGCAACTGTGACTATCGTCGGTTTAATGTTGTTTTACTATTATACCCTTATCTCATCTATTATCTCTAAACTCTCATCTGTTCACATTCTCTCCACTCTCTCGTCTATTCGTCTACTATTCTCATCTATTCTTGGTACTCTATTTGGCCATCCCTATGATTGTCTAAGATAAGAAACATAACTTATGCCAGTGCAATAGGGCCCGATCTGGTCCTGGGAGGAGCGCCCGAAAAGTGCTATTTGTCCATGGGAGTTAAAATGATCAGGATGTTGACATACATCCAATGCCATTATACTATCAAGATTTAATCTATGACAATCAAAGTGCAATCTATTCAAGTGCTATTGTTACAAGTGCTATCGTTACTACTGCACCGTTGTGCACTTCATGTGCTATATCGTTACATGGCCAATCTTTCTCTACATTTGTTGTACTATTTTCCATGAACAAGTGCTATTATTATCTTGCTACCATTACTATACTTTGCATGACTATTCTCTCTAGTTACCTTGCCTTTTAAGATATTTATCAATTAAACCATGCTTGTTCTCATGAGATATTAAGTTCTACTGGGCGTTATTCGCTCATCCTGCATTATTATTTCATGTGTTTCAGGTGAGTCTGATAAGGATTACCACACTCACGAGGAAGGGAATGAGGATGATGCTCAGGAGTGACCACTTTCGACAACCCTTACTTAGCAGTTAGTTAATTAGTCGTCGGTTAGTCAGTATGTAATAGTTTGAGTTTGAAGAAAGTACTATGGGCCCTAGTTTTGGCTCTGATTAGTCGATGTAATGAAGTTTGATGAATTATTAATGAAGTTGAAGTTTATTTGGTATTATTCCAATTGTGCCATGGTTTGATGTTTATTTATCGCTCTGTGCTATTAAATAACTGTAATATCGCTTCGATATTCCGCGTCAGAGCTTTACATTAATAGACCAACTAACCAAGTCCGCACACTTTTTAGCAATCAAGAGTACCTGGAGTGTGGACGTGTTTAGCCGCATTGTATGTAAAGGAGATTGTGAGATTACACGGAGTTCCTGTATCTATAGTTCCTGATCATGACCCAAAGTTCACCTCTCTTTTTGGAAAGGACTTCAAATAAACTCAACTTTAGTACTGCTTTCCACCCATAGACCGATGGCAAACAGAGAGAACGAACCATATCGTAGAAGACATGTGTAGCAACCTTGATTTTTAAATCAAGAAAAAATAAAAAAATATTTAAATAAATGAGATAAATTGATTTAATTGAATAAAAAGGGGAATAAATAGAAATAGAATGATTTAAATCAAAGCCCATCAAGCTAAATTAGCAATGGGTTTGTACTAATGGTCCTAACATGGTTTGTTGGGCCTAAATGAGGAGAGTCCATTATGGGATGAGAGGTAATTAGGTTAAATCGTACCTAATTAATTAAATAAATGAAAGGGGTTAAGATAAATACTAATAACCCATATATATCCTAAAAGGAGTCCTATACTTACCCTAACCCCTACCCACAAAATTAGATCTGTTTCCAGCCTTATTAGGTGGATAAATGAGAGAAAGTGGGAAGATAAATATGGAAATTCGGATTTTAATAAGAGGAAGAGTTTTAGAAAGAAAGGACTCTAATTAGCAATCAAAACACCCTAAAACTCGTCCCTAGCAACCCTAAACCATAGTAGAGGCTTTGGAGGACGAGGGGAGAGGCTGGGAGCTTGGAGAAGGGAGCTTGGACAAAGGAGTTTTCATCTCGTTTTCGTCTCCAACTTAGGGTTCTTCTTGGATTCGACAAAGGTAGGCAATCTCTCAAGCTAAATTCGAGTAAAAATTACCCTAGGTAGACTTCATGAACCTCTTCAAAAGCCCTCTCGTCTCGTTCTATTTCGTTCATCCATTTGGGCGAATTAATTGCTTGAATCCTTGCTATTACCATGACCCGAAACCTCATGTTTGCTCTATACCGCCGCATGAACTTGTTCTCATGCCATGATAAAATTATCATTAACACTACATCATACTAGCTTTTAAACGCCCCTAGTTTTGCTCTATTTGATCTCCCATGAGGGAGAATTAATTCTTTGAATCCTATCAGATCCATGCACCTGACTCTTCTTGTTTGTTTGTGAACCTCGTTCATGCTTGACTTCATACCATGATAAAATTATCATAAATAACATCTTGTTAGCTTTTGAACGCCCATAGTTCCGAATTTTTCATTATGTATCCATCGTTAATTAATTCATTGAACCCTGACTATGCATGTTTAGGTCACCAAAAAGTAACCTGATCAAATCATGCACAAACCTTGTTATTTTCAATTAATCGTGCACATTGATAGTTCTATATGTCTACTTTCTTTTAAAACTAGTTTCGTACTTTTTAGATCACCGTGCTATTTTATATGGAATTTAGAACGTCTATGTATCAAAGAGGATTCGCCCTAGGAAAAAGGAAAAAGGGCAATCCCCACCTGGTATCGCGTCGGCGCGATCCGCCGCGTATATCTGGGTTCGCGCCGGCTGATGGCATCGCGTCAAGAACGTGGCGGCATAAGCCGTCGTGATTCCACTCCGGATCGGGCCAGACCGGCCAGTCCACCTGTCGCGCCCGGCCCCCCGCCCGTCGCGATTTGAATCGCGACGGTAAGTCCACCGTGTTTTCAAGAATCCGACCAAATTGAAAATTTGTACATATGCCCTGTTGTTTAGGCTTTATACCCCTTAATTAGCCATGATTACTCATGTTATAGTTAATTCGACTTGGTAGGTTATAATAATGGCATTAACGATATAAATTTAATTATTTAAAATGACATTTGCACGACTTGTCATATCCTCAAGATTTCTTTACACTTACACACCACAACATTATTAAATGCCATTTGACCCTGATAAATTATGCAATAATGTATTCGGTCGAAATAAATGACTAAATTACCCTACTTTATTAAATACAAGTGTCTTCGTTTTATACGCGCATTTTAAATACCATTATCGTTTTCCCTCGGCTTCGAGCACTCGAGGCACGCGGACCCATTCTATACACTTTCTCTTAACTTGGACACCTCTCCATCGGGAATACTCTCGACTGGCCAGGACTCCTTGTCAAGACCTCTGTAAGTCTTCTTGGCTTTGGCGCACGTCCCTAGTCAACTAGCTGGTTGTACCCCAAAACCGTTACACTTAGGGATCAGTAAGATCCATGGTCTTAGTGTTTCCTTCTCGTCTTGAGTTCACGCCACACAACCTGACCTGTGTACACGGCACGGCTAAGGGGGCGGTTGTGACTTCTACCAGACTGCCGGCACCCACCTGATGCTGTGCAGCCATTACTATCAGAATTTCACGTTGTTTTACGGAATTGTCCCTATCTCATCTAATGTCCATATCCTCTTATCTGTTCACGTTCTATCTACACTCTCATCTATCTCGTCTAGTACTCTTTGATCTCTTCTTGGTACTCTATTGGCCATTCTTGTGATTGTCTAAGATAAAGAAATGACTAATGCCAGCGCAATAGGGCCCGATCAGGTCCTGGGAGGAGCGCCCGAAAGTGCCAGTGCCCATGGGAGTTAAATGATCAAGGATGTGTTACGGCATGCATCCAGCACCAGTTTACTATCTAGATTAATCTATGACAATCAAAGTACTATCTCTACAAGTGCAAGCGTGATCGTTACTAGTGCAACGTTGTGCAATTTACATGTTATAACATTACATGGCCATTCTATTGTCGTTCTCGTTGTACTATTTTCCCTGTGCCAGTTGCTATTGTTCTCTTGTTATCATGACATACTCTACAGACTTTACTTTACTCTCTAGTAGCCCCTTAAAACATTACTATTTAAAGCATGCTTGTGTTTCATGAGATATTAAGTCCTACTGGGCGTTATTCGCTCATCCTGCATATTACTTAATGTTTTCAGTGAGTCGGATCATGACCACACTCATGAGGATGGGACCGATGAGGAGACTCAGAGTGACCATTTCAGCAACTAGTGCTATCTAGTAGTAGTCTGTTAGCATAGATACAGCTAGTGAGTCAGTTAGTCGTTTTAATAGTTTGATTTTGAATAAAGTACTATGGCCCTAGTTTTGGCTCTGATACGTTGATGTATTAGTTAGTTTATGAAGATGACGAGTTATTAGTGAATGTATGAAGATTGTTGGATTATTAGTGAAATTAGAATTTAATTGGTATTATCTAATTGTGCAATGTTTGTTATTTATTTCTCTCACCCTGTACTATTTAATAATTGTAATTTCCGCTCCGATATTCCGTGTCGGGTGTTACAGTTTTGTGGTATCAGAGCCTAGGTTATTCTTAAGTATAGGATGATCTAGGTTTGACCTGCCTTGACTTAGAGTCTAAACCCATACCTATGTGAGATGGGTAGAACCCTGGGTAAAAAGATAAATAAACGCACACACACACAAACTTAGTGCAAACTCATAACTTACATTTAAATTCTCTTTTGAAGGACTTAACATCAACAATGGCAGCGGAGCGTGCTCAACTCCGTGACATGTAGCAGACTATCCAGCAGCTTACTCAAGCTTTACTTCAGGCTGCTGGAGCCAACAACAATAAAAACAACAACCGAGGAGCTGGTGATTTACATAGAAATTTCCGCAACCTGAATCCACCTCGATTCAGTGGTACCACAGACCCTGACGAGGCAGAAAACTAGCTCAAGGAGATTAAATGCATTTTTCGCGTCATGCAATGCGCGGATGGGGACAAGATATTGTTAGCTACATTTCAGTTAGAGAGGGACGCCCGTGCGTGGTGGGAGTCCATTGAGGCAACTAGAAGATGCACAATTCACATGGGAGTAGTTTAAGGAGCACTTTAACTCCAAATATTTCTCTGAAAGGGTCCAAGAAGGAAGGCCTCTGAATTCACTGCACTCAAGTAGAGGAACCTGACTGTTGCTGAGTATGAGGCTCAGTTCTCCTGATTGGCGCGCTATGCCAATCATCTGGTGAGTACGGAGAAGATGAAAGGCGAAAAGGTTCTTAATGGGCTCAGGCCCGCATATATCATACAGCTGCACCTATGGATATTCAGACTTATCCAGAAATGGTCAGGAAGCACAACTACTCAAGGATGCAATGATCTCACTGATCGCATTAAGGGTAGAATAGTAAAGAAGGAACTGACTTCTAGAGCACCAAACAAGCTTGCTTACGGCAAGAAAAGCCGTTAAGTATTACTGACGGGTCAAGCTAGGAGAGAAAGCCCCAATCCCCACTACTACTGCCCCAACCAACAAGCCAAGATGCAAACATTGTACAAGCTGGGCCATACTGCAGAAGATGCTAGAGGAAGGCAGGTGCATGCCTTCGCTGTGGCAGTCGTGATCACCGCATTCAGGAATGCCCTCTGTTGAAAGAAAATGAGAAGCGTCCTGCGGGACAAAGAAGCCAGGCGGACTTCAAGCTTGTCAAGAGGTGGAAACCACCGAGAAAGGTGGAATCGTCGAAGGTACCCTACCGCTTTTCTCAATCAGCATTTATTTTGTTTGATACTGGTGCAACACATTCATTCATATCACAAGCATTTGCTGATACCTTAAATGAGAAACTTGCATCTATGACATTTGAATTACCTGTCACAACACCACTAGGAGAAAGTGCTCAATTGAATAAATATTATCCATTGGCTGATGTTAAGATTGGTGAACTCAATCTAATAGCTGACTTGATCTGTATGCCCATGGAGGGCTACGATGTCATTCTGGGAGCCGATTGGCTATCCACGTATGGGGCTATCGTTGATTGTAGAAGAGGAAAGATTTCCTTTAGTGAATTCCCTAAGCTGATCTTCACAGGACGTAGGCACAGAGACACTTGTCCCTCGTCTCTGCTATAAAGGCACAAAACATGATAAGAAGGGAGTATGGCATTTCTTGCCGCCATCGTAGTTGAAAAGAAAGCAGTTAAGATATCAGACATCCACATAGTGCAAGAATACCCTGATATGTTTCCTGATGAGCTACCAGGCATTCCCTGAGAGAGATGTGAATTTCTCATTGATCTCATACCTGGAGCCGCACCGTTTTCACGCCAACCCTACAGGACGTCCCCTGCTGAATTGAAGGAGTTGAAGGAGCAATTGATGGAACTTCTAGAAAAGGGATTTATCAGGCCGAGTACTTCTCCTTGGGAGCACCAGTCTGTTCGTCAAGAGAAGGACGGATCTATGAGATTGTGCATTGACTACAGGCAGTTGAATAATCTCACTATCAAGAACAAGTAACCTCCCTCGTGTCGATGAATTATGATCAATATCAGAGCAAAGTATTTTCTCTAAATTGACCTTAGATCGGGTTATCATCAGATGGGAATTAAAGATGCAGACATTTACAAGACAGCTTTCAGGAGCAAGTACGGTCATTATGAATTCGTTGTCATGCCTTTTGGACTAACCAATACTCCTGCAGCTTTTATGCAACATGAACAGCATTTACCGGCCCAACTATGACAAGTTCGTCGTGGTCTTTATTGATGATATTCTCATGTACTCCAAACCAAGGAAGAGCATGAGGAGCATCTGAGGATTGCTTTGCAAATCTTACGGGACAACCAACTCTACGCCAATTTGAGCAAGTGTAATTCTGGCTCGAGGAGGTATCGTTCCTAGGCCATGTCATTCCAAGGATGGTATCGCTGTCGATCCTTCCAAGGTAGAAGTCGTGCTCAATTGGGAAAGGCCGACCAATGTCACTGAGATCAGAAGCTTTCTTGGACTGGCTGGATATTACAGACGTTTCATAAAAGATTTCTCCAAGATAGTTGTACCTCTTACGCATCTTACGCGGAAAGAGAACCCATAGTCTGGAGCAAAGAATGTGAGAAGAGCTTTCATACACTCAAGCAATTGCTGACATCTGCACCTGTCCTCGCATTACCAGTCGAAGGAGCAGGATTCACAGTCTACACTGATGCATCTGGATCGTCTAGGCTGTGTACTAATGCAGAATGAGAAGGATAGCGTATTCCTCAAAGCAGTTAAGCCGCATGAAGTCAATTATCCTGTCCATGACTTAGAGCTAGTTGCTGTGGTATTTGCACTCAAAATCTGGAGGCATTACCTGTATGGGGAACAATTCATTATTTACTCTCCGACCATAAGAGTTTGAAGTACTTTTTTCTCAAAGGAGCTCAACATGCGACAACGGAGATGGCTTGAGTACTTGAAGGATTTTGATTTCAATATTCAATATCACCCAGGCAAAGGTAACGCATTAGCTGATGTACTCAGTAGAAAGCCAGTAGCTTCGTTATCCTGTCTAGTCATGGGCAAGATGCAATTGTTAGAACAATTCGCCAACCTGAATCTGAACATTGAGCAGAGAAATGATAAGATGATAGTTTCTAACCTTAGAGCTCAACCTGACATATTTGCCGGATCAAAGAGCATCAGGCAACGACCCATTTTTAGTCCGAGTCAGGGAGACCATAGCTGAGAAGCCATATTTCTCCATCGCTGAGGATGGAGAATATTATTCCAAGCCAGGACATGCGTGCCTGACAATGAAGAGCTGAAAAGGAAACTGATGGATGATGCCCCACAGACCAAGTATACATACATCCAGGCGCAACCAAGATGTACCAAGACATGAAAGGTCATTTTGGTGGCCCAACATGAAGCGTGAGGTGGCTGAGCATGCTGCGCACTGCCTCACTTGTCAACAGGTGAAAGCCGAGCGCCGTCGTCCTGCGGGTGTACTTAGACCTCTGGACATACCTGATGGAAGTGGGAAAGCATCGGCATGGATTTCATCATGGGTTTACCCCGAACTCGTGGTGGACTTGATGATATCTGGGTTATTGTGAACCGTTTTAACCAAGTCCGCCACTTCCTTGCCATTAAGAGCACTGGAGTGTGGATGTGTTGGCAACATTGTAGTAAAGGAGATAGTAAGATTGCATGGAGTCCCCGTGTCCATTGTCTCAGATCGTGACCCCAGATTCACATCTAGATTCTGGAAGGGACTTCAGACAGCATTGGGTACAAAACTCAATTTCAGCACTGCTTTCCACCCACAGACGGATGGACAGACAGAAAGGACAAATCAAATAGTGGAAGACTGCTTCGTGCCTGCACTATAGAATTTGAAGGTTTTGGAATGAGCAGCTGTCCCTAATTGAATTCACTCACCAACAACAGCTATCAGGCCAGCATCAAGATGGCACCATTTGAAGCACTGTATGGCAGAAGCTGTAGATCGCCAGTGTGCTGGAACGAGGTAGGAGAACAGTAATGGCCAGGACCAGACATGGTGCAGAGCACTAGCAGGGATATACAGATTATCAGAGACAGAATTAAAGTAGCTCAGTTCTAGGCAGAAGAGCTTGCAGATAAGAGAAGGAGAGACTTAGAATGTGGCGAACGCCTCGGCCAAGCCCGTTAACCGATAACGTACTTGATCCGAGTCTGCCTCCCGCGAACGGGCCGAAGCCTCGCAGGGATACCAAACCACAGTCCGTGTAAACACAAAGGACACACCATTTCATATATATATTTCACAAGTTACATAGCCATAACTCCAGAAAAGAAAAAAGTACAAAAGCTGGGGCATACCCCGAGGTACACTGAAGAAAGAAACCAACTAGCCACACTACACTGCTGGTACTACACTGCCGGAGGTACTGACCCTGCACCGCTACGTCGGCTCTGAACTGGACGACGGTCGAGAAACGTCCTCCTCGCTCTCACCTGTGGGGTTAGGGGTGAGCCTCGCTAGTCCACTGGCTCAGGAAGGAACTCCCCCAAATCCGAACAAACAATCACAGGTACAAAAGCAATAAACAGTACCAACAATTATAGAACAGCTAAGTAGGATATGAAAGCTGTAAAAGTACTCACCGTCTGCCGACTAGGTAAAGCAACTATATTAAATAAATGGCAAACTCAAACAGGTGTACGAGCTAAAGTAGAGACAGCCAAACACGAGTCACGTGAACTGGTTTGCGACACCAGAGACTGACTCGGACAAGCTAACATAGGTCTACCTCTCAGTCTCGCTGCCACAGACGAAAGGTCCAGCTGCCGCTCCACGTGAAAAGGTCAAGCAACAGTGGAGACCAACTAAACACCACCACCTACAGACCACACAGTCGCAGGCCCATGCCTGACACCTCTGGAGACCCTGGCCTGGGCTCGCTTAGAGTGAGGCACTGGAAAAGGACTAGCTGGGGACCAGTGTCGACTGCTGGTGTCCGTACCCCCAACTACGAGCGCGCTACAAGTGACTAAAGGCAAACACAAGTGTCACTGTCCCACTGTCGTCTTTCCCTCAGCCGGACGTACAACTCAAGTAAAGGAGTGAGGGTGTCCAGGTCAGACGACACAGACCTCGACGGTACAACACAAGTACCGGGACAAAGCCCCGAGCTAACAGTCTGGCTCACAAAGAACCTGGGGCACCCAACTGGAGAGGTAACCACGGTAGGCGTCGTACAACTTGCAATGTACACAAAACCACGTGCACGTCACACACAAACCACGTGAAACCTCACGTAAACCTCAGTAATAACAGTTCACTACACGTGAACCCAACTAGACTCGCGTAAACACACGCAGCCTCGAAGTGAGTAACTAACTGCATACCCCGTATGCTAAACACAGAAACCATGTGCACTCAGTGCACTACAGGTGCCAACGCACCATTCATTATCGATAAATATCATAATCAGCCATTTCTATTTATACACATGTTGGCGGCAACATCGACTGCCGCTTATGGGAAGTAGACGGCAAGGGATATGGCCGTCTATATCCCGACTGATGAACTTGGCAACAATCGATGTTGACGCCAAGATCTTCAGCCTCTGCTCCTGCAAAAAACCCTAAATCTATTCTACAGGATTTATAACCATCAAAAACAATGGAAAAACATAAAGAAACTCTTTCCCACAAGCACACATCATTTTAAGTTTAGAACTACATGATTAACCATCAATTCCATCAAACCACCCTTAAAACCCCGCATGAAGAACCTTTACCCAAAAACTCAATTAATAGGCTTTTACATGTTTCCTATGCATGTTTTAACGTTTAGAAACTCTAATGGGATCGTCCCTACCTCTGAACACGCTTAAAAACACCTAAAGATCCCTAGTTCACGCCGAGTCCTCACGAACTCCGACGGCAATACACCACGCCACGGCGTTTTCCTCGTCTGATTGAAAACGCACAACGTTCCACGATCCTCCATCACTCTCCTGTGACTGTTGGAAGCTTTAGGGATACGGGGGCATGAAGCTAAGGCAAGGGAAAGGAAGAACCAGGTGAAAAACCTGCCCTCGGTGACCTTATAACCTGCAGATTGCACAGGTTGGCGTCAACCCTTCTGCCGCTTAGGGAAACCGCCACTATAAATGTCCATATCCCCTGCCACCAAGTTCATGCAGTCAACGGTAACTTACCTGGATGCCAACAAGTCACGGCCACACCTGGCCGCCAACTCCTACTCAACTGCAGCAGGTCCTATTTCATTTTAGGACTCTTGGAATGTAACAGCTTGGGTCTTCACTCATCTTGATTTTGTCTAAAGGTTCTTCAATTATTTTTCTCTTTTCCCTTGGAATTTTCTTTTTCAACATTTTCTTCACTCTCTCCTTCAATTTCAATTTCATTTTCATTGTCTTTATCCTCATTTGACATGTGTGGGTGAGGATTTGTTCTGATTCTTCCACTTCTTAAGGTAGACACAGTTTTTGCTTCTCTACTTGCGGGCCCCTATCTTGGGCAGGAGTGATCTTGTTGTATTGGTTGATTCTGAATTTGTGGTGCGAATGTTTTGGACAAAAGCTTGTTGGGTTCTGTGGTGGAGGTGCATTTTGTCTAGCAGTGGTGGTCTGTACCCCTGAGCTTGATGTATTGCTGGTTCTGATAGAATCCGGGAGGGTTGTTTCTTGGGTTTGCTACAGCTTGACTTGGCAATTGCCCTACTTCCCTCCTTTGACATACATCAGCATTTGAGACTCTATCCTTGCCAAATTTTGTTGAAAATTCTGGTTTTGAGTTTGATATTGATTTTGTTGTTCTTGCACAGTTTGGCATAGAGTCGCCATCATGTTTTGGAGTTGGTTCATTTTATCATCCCAATTAGGTTGAGGAGGTGGTGTTTGATATGAAGGTTGTTGGAAATTGTATGAGCAAATTGATTGGAATTTTGACTTCCTTGGAATTGTGGAGGTTTGAGTTAGAAGATTGGCTAAATCCCGAATTCTGATTGGGATAGATTGACTGTACATGGATTGCTTGAAGGCAGGTTGGGAAACTTGTTCAGATTGATTTTTCCATGAAAAGTTTGGATGGTTTCTCCAACCAGGGTTGTAGGTTAGAGTATGGATCATAGGAGGGTTTGTAGAAGCCTTGAGCAGCTTGGACTTGTTCCTGAATGAAAGGAGGTAATTGGCATAGTAGGACAAGCACTGGTGGCATGAGCTGGACTAGCACACATAGCACAAGTTTCGTTGTTGAGAAATTTTGGGTGTGGTTTGCCCAGTCAAAGATAATATTGATCAATTTTTGTTCCCAACTTCTGCTCCAATCTTTGGTCAAGTTTAGCTATCAGATCTTCTACCTTAGAGTCTGGTTCCCCTCTTCCTCTTACTTCATACATCCCTGCCTTCTTTACAGGTCCTAACGCTCTCTCATAAGAGTAGAGTGAGGCATGATTAGGGTGTAAACGGAACACGATATTCCGATATTCCGATCCGATTCCGATAAAAATTATCAGTATCGGAATCGGAATATGATACCGATAGCTTATCGGAATCGAATCGGAATTGAAAAAATAATCGGAATCGGTTATTCCGATAAAGTATCATAAACTCAAGGTAAATTATAGTACACCTTACCTTATCGGAATTCGGTTCTAGTAATGTTATCGGAATCGGAACGTAATCGGAACTAACCATTCTTATCGGAATCGGAATCGGAATCATATTTCGGTTATCGGAATCGGAATTTGTGTTTCCGGTTCCGAACCCGACCCGTTTACAGCCCTAGGCATGATTGATAGAGTTCTCACTCAATGTCTCAAACAGATTATATGCCTCATCCTCGCTCTTAGTCATGAATGCTCCTCCACACGAAGCATCAACCATTTGCCTATTTGATTCAGTCAGTCCTTCATAAAAAGCTTGAACAATTTGCCACCTCGAATACCATGATGGGGCATTTTCTAAGCAACTCCTTTAGTCTTTCCCATGATTCATGCATTAATTCTCCCGGGTGTTGGAGATCCGGTGATTGCTCTTCTCATGGTGTTGGTGCGGCCAATGGGGTAGAACTTTTTCAAAAATTCCTGCTACATTTCTGGCCAAGTTGTAATGGTTCTCCCTATGGTCCCTAACCAATGTTTGGCCTTGTCTTTTAAAGAGAATGGGAATAAGGTCAATCTTAAGGCATTTTCTGTGAAATTCTGGATCCTTACAGTGAACAGACTCTAGGAACTCATCTATATGCCTATAAGGATCTTCATTGGGATTGCCATAAAAAGATGGTAACATTGAATGGTTCCAGGTTTGATCTCAAAATGATTTGCCGGAATTCCGGCCTAATGCAAGTAGCAGGTTGATAGTTAGAAGGAATAAAGTATTCCTTCATCTGTCTGGGTGCAGCCTCCTCCATATTCCTATCAATTTGGTTATGGTTTTGATTGGCCATCCTATGAAAGAATCTTTCAATCTCGTCTATAGGTTGAACCAAATCTAAGTCCTGGGAGCGTCTACCCAGCATGCACAGATGAAAAGCCTTCTATTTATGATTTTTGAATTTTTAAGATTTTTATTGATTTTTTGATAAATTTTTAAACAAACACAAACAAACAAACACTTTCAAATCAACTTAACCTACCACTAAGTGTTCCTTGGACTTATGTTATTTTTCTCAAATCAGATTTATGCTTGCTTAAATCCAATTCTAACTCTTCTTGTACTGGCCAGGTAAGAGGTGGAGTAGAGGGAGCCCCCCTTGCTTTCGCAAGGATCCAATTAAATAACCTCTAACTCACTTAAGCATAAGCTTTTAACCTCTAATCCTAGACACCAGACTAAAAGAGAAGTCTTAGAATTAAGAAAGAACAAATCTAATTGAACCCTAGGGCCAAGTCTACTGGTTTTTATTAAAAGCTGAGGTAATGCAAAAATGTTGATTTTTTTTGTGATTTTGGGCAAAGGAAGGTGATGAAATCCATCACCTTATCTTTTTATTCTAATGGGTGAACCCTTAAGCAGTCCCATTTTCAAATGTGAAGTGCACAGATCAAGTTCAAACAATGATTTTCTAATGTTAAGTCTAATGCATGAACAAGAGTTAGAAACCTTACCTTCCCCCGCACTCTTCAATGCAAGAAAAGAGATAACAATTAAAAGCCAATTAAGATGATGATGTCCTAAACATGAGATTCTAATCTTGAGAAATGAAATTTTTATTTACAAACAACCGGCTAACATGAAAGAACGATTTGGAAAAAAATTAGATTTTAAATTTTTTAATTTTTTATTTGGTTTTTTGAATAAATGAAATAAAACTAACTAAGAAAAAATGAAGTTGTACTATAGACTAGTGCCAAACCATCAACCACAGAGGCCAATTATTACATGCCAACGTGAAAGAAAGCTCTGTACATGCACAGAGATACATCAAGCCTCACTACCAAGTTCACTCACACTCTTTCTATCTAAAATTCGGAATTAAAAGCAATTAAAAAAAAATTCAGCAAGCTCTCCTCCTCCAAGGGCCTCAAATGCCAAGCCCAATCTCCAGTTCCTCTCCTTGTGCAAATCTGAAATGAAAGCCCAACAACATTCAATAAAGCACAATGCAAATGAAATCAAATCAAAAGCATAATTAAATCAAACTCTAATGCCTCCCCGGCAACGGCGCCAAGATGATCACGCGACATTGTTGACTGTGCATTTTCGTGTCTAGAGTTCTTCGCACAAGTCAATATGCGCACTTCCTCTAAACTGTCTCACAAAAATAATATTGTAAAGATGAACTCATACAGTGGTGAGAACAGGTCATATCCACGGAGAGGCTGAATAAAGCTTGAATTAAAACTACTTCGACTTGAAATTTCTATCGATAATGTATTTAAAATGAATGTGTAAACAACACTGATCAAATCCCGCACAATCTTGACATATCAAACTTAATGAAGTAACAAGCAGAATTGAAAATGAAAGAAATATGATATCACTGTACCCTCTCAGCTCGAGGGATCAACAGGTAGACAGAACTTTGAAATAGAAATTAAACTAAGATTGCACAAAGATGCTATTCTAATTTTGAAGGTGATCTAAAACTCAGAAAATGACAGGATGACAGATCAAAATCTCAACAGAAACTTTTTAAGTAGAGGAGTGAACAGAAACTTCATGACAAGAGTCTACTGCTACTAAAGTAAATTCCTAATGCTACCACTGCAGAATACGAATGAGAATAAAATTAGACTAAGAACTTCAAAATTCTGCATAAACTCAAATCCAGTCTCTGCTGCAATAAGACTGAACTCATGAATTATCTACGAATCTGAACTATGTGAACTTTTGTAATCCCTCTAGAAGATGTCGAACCAAGGAAGAGCAATTACTAGATTGATCTCCCTCAGGACAACCAATCCATTCACACAAAAGACAGAAGAAATAGAAAACTCCAACGGAAGAAATAAAAATTAAATTGGATCACAATCTCTCCAAGCCCTCCTGCTGTTGCAGTGATCTCTGCTCATAGCAAGAAGAAATTCCCCACAATGGAATAGCTAAACTATCTTAGCTGTCAACAAGAACCAAGCCACAAACCT